>LRSR01004704.1:0-10402 GCA_001579985.1 Hypsibius dujardini | reverse complement strand
TCTGTGTGTCTGTGTGTCTGTGTGTCTGTGTGTCTGTCTGTCTGTCTGTCTGTCTGTCTGTCTGTCTGTCTGTTTATCTGTCTGTCTATCTGTCTGTCTGTCTGTCTCTTTCACAACCTCATGTTGTCTAATAATACATCCAAGCAGGCAGACGAACGATACCGGTAGTCAGTGTGCTAGTCACTGCGCTCTTCGTTTTTATTATAATTTCTAAAATAATACGTTGAGTGTTCTATTTATCTTGAAAAATGTGCGTTTGTTGAACGCAGATAAGGATGTAAAAAAATAAAACAAAACTTTACGCCAGAGCAAATCAACCAATCAGCCGTTAAATCGTATAGTAAATGCGTTACAGAGATCTGGAAGCTTTCGATATTTTTCCTGCCGATACCAGACCTCGAAGGCCGCTGAAATATTTCTCTAAAACCTTCATATTAAATCCATTATTCAAAAAAGTTTACGGAAATCGAGTGTGATATCTCGTTCCGACACTTCGTTGGTCGACAAATCGGCTCACTCATGGGTTTCTCTTTGATGGTAGGAGCTTGATTGTTTGATTTTCAGAAGTGTTATAGTATACTAGTGTATAGTAGAGAAAATCAATCAAGGACCGGCTATCCTATAAGTGAGCGGAAATACAGACTCGACTCATACCAGGCAAACGCTTTGGGTTGAATCACTACATGGGTTGAATCAGTCGGGTGGCGGAGGGCGCCACAAGTGTAAATTGTAGACAACGGTGTGTGTGAAGCTGAATGAGTGTTGGTTACAATTTCCACTCGTGGCGCCCTCCGCCACCCGACTGATTCAACCCATGTAGTGATTCAACTCAAAGCGTTTTGCTTGGTACTGGCAGCGAAGAGAGCAAAAAATCAGCTGAAACCATCAGAGCGCTTTCCCTTTGATCAACACAGAGCAAAACAGCACGAAATACAGAGGGAAATTACCGAATCAATATCTTAATGTTAATTGGTCAAGGATTAATAAAGCACAGATGGAGCCAACCAATCAAATTTGTGCGTCGTTGGATTTCAGCCAATCACACCCTCTGTATTGATTTACAGTTTTTCTGTACTAGTATTGCTGATTCCGCGAAGGTTTATTTACATACATGCACTAGCATATTTTTATTTGGTTTTGCCATTTTTTTTTCACCTGATTGTTAACTCTAAACCAAGCTTGTCTTTCCAAATAAGACGGCGGAAAAGTCATAAATGATTGGTTTTACAGGTTTGTTATCGGAAGCCACAACCGCGACTTATCTTATCGTCAAAGCGCCCCTTCTCCACTTCAACTTCGTCAGCGACGTGAATACGCAACACACACAACAGTCAACACACATCTGTCCCTCTTTTCTGTGCCGAGTTCCTTGCTTGCATCCGCTTTAAAGTCATTTTGCGGCCTGCTCACCACGGAACTTTCTGATCGGGACTCTATTGCCTAGTGGAATCTCACGGCGTACTTGGATTTCGGGATCGGAAGTGGGAATGGCAGATCCGCAAGAGGTAAGGGGAAGTTTGAGGCGCATTCAGTATGAATGTGAGGAGGTCTTGACTCTTTTACCGGGGGACGCTTCAGGAAGGATTGTCCGCAATGAGGAACTATGTTCTTACATGGAGTGAGCTTTTCGTGTGCGACTCAATCTGATGGGGAATGCATGTCGATGGAAAGCAGTTGTGTTGGTGGGAATTTTAGGGTGGGAATTTTAGGGACGCTCCCGGGTTGCGTATGCGGATCTCATCTTTCTCCAACGACTTGCTCACGAAGATCTTTCAATGCCTTGAGGAAAGGTATTTAAAGGGAATCGAAAGCGTTTGGATCGCCCGACGGAGCTTGAGGTCGGAAGCGGCGACAAAAAAGCGATAGATTTCATTGGGAATTTTACTTAAGACATTACCGAGGAATCAGGCGTCTTCTCTCCCGCTCTGCAGTGCTTAGTGGCTACTTCGGAATAAAAGCAGAGCAGCTATGCCTTATTCGTGGGACTTTTAAAGTCTTCGCTTGTCGCAGTAGAATGAAAGAGAAGGTAAAATAAGGGTACTATTGATTCACGAAATAGGCAATCAATCAATCAATGGAGTTATCAATGAACCAATCAATGAACTAATCAATCAATCAATCAAAGACTAGCTTTGTTGGTTTTGTTAGCACTAATTTTCTGTTAGTCCGTGACGGTGGGTGCTCTTGCCTGGTACGGGCCTTGCGGTTGCACGGACCTGCACCGCAGTCAAATGACTCTACTACCGAGTGTGAAGAGAAGCAGCAATATGGCCATCAATCTCTCGTTGCTCCGCGCCTCGTTGCGCGGATCCAGATGAGTGAGCAGGGCGCTTATGTGTTAATCTTTTCGTTTGTTTTCGCCTGACTTCAGGGCGTGTGTGTTGCATTGTGTGTACTAGTATTATGGTTGAATCACGGAGCGCAGCAGTGTCCTTGCTTGTGGTGTCACTCATCTTTGCACGGGCCAAGCAAGCCAGCGCTGATGCAGTGAAGAGCGCAGTGTGGGGGAGGGGAGATTGATTTTTGCCGTGTTTGTGGAAAGTAACACTACGACAGCCGGAAGCTGACGTGACCACCCTTAAGCTGACGCAGTGGCGCGTACTAGGGGGTGGGCAATTGCCCCCCCCGTCCGAAATCGAAAAAGTGACCCAAGGGTACCCCCGGACGTTTTTTAGAGTAAAAATAGCAAAATAATTCCAATGCTCCCCCCCTTTGGATTTTTACTAAAATCTTGCCCGCCCCCGTACCGGAAGGTCAATACGCGTCTATGAGCTGACGTGACCACCCTTAAGATTGCTGCAATTGCAGTTAGTTTCCTCTTTTTGTCTGTGCTTTAGTTTTCTACACATTGACAAGTAAGGTAAATGAAAAACATTAATTGGCTGACAGTTAAACAAAAAAAATTAGTGGAAGTGGTAAGTTCTTTGATCTGGTTCAGCTAGTCCCGAGTTGCACTTTGGTTTTGGCCGGGAACAGGTTGGGGGGGGGTTGCTACAGTTGAAGGTCCTCCAGTGTGTGTGAGTGTTTGTCAACTGCCGAATTGGTTTGTTTGGGGACTTGTTACGCCATTTTTCCGTGTTTGTTTAGAGGAAGGTGTTGTTTAACATGTTGGCCGTCGTCACGGCTCCCACGTTCCACGAGGTGATGCTGCCGTGGTGTTTGATCTGGCGGCTACGCGCAGTGGGAACCTTATGAGCACCGGTCGTCGGTGGTCCTTCACGCGCAACAACTGCAATCTGGACTCAAACTTTCCCCAAGGTGAAGTCCAACTTGTATCAATGTTATTTGCTTGATTGAAGTATTGATGGACTGATCGGTTACTCGATTGGTTGATGTAGTGACTGATTGATCGTATGGTCATCGATCGGTTGGTTGATTGACTGCGTGACGGTTGATTGTCTGGTCGTTGATTGGTTGTTTGATTAACTGATTGGTTGATTGATTGACTGGTTGGCGTTTGGTCGTTGATTGCTTGGTTGATTGACTGGTTGACGGTTGATCGTCTGGTCGTCATACACTGAAGTAGAGCTCCCTATTTTTGTGGATGTGCTGATTTGTGTGTTGTTTTCTTTAGGCCTCGATGCTGCGAACGTGTTCTCACGTGCAAGATGAGAATTTTCACTGGTGGCGCCGGTGCAAAGAAGATGTCCTCACAATATCCTGAACAACGGACGGAAACTGCAAACGCTGCTTTCCACGAAGCTCTGTGTACCACCGGTCTCTAGCAACAGCAGCAACATCAACGGTGTGAATGAAAACGGTGTATTATGCTGAAAAACTATCGCTTGTGTATTGTTGACGTTGGCCTGCTGAAGGAGGAGGAGGATACCTGGTTCCAGGCAACGCGTCCGGCGAGCGACTAAGCCGAGTGGGAAACAAACGAGACTCTTTACTCTACACACACACACACACACACACACACACACACACAGACACACACACACACAGACACACCACGAAAAGATTGGTGTCTTTCTACACCCATTGTCCATTGTTGTGTTGACTCGACGCGTGAAACTCAAACACGGCGAGAGCGTCGTCGTCGCGTCGGAGAGGTCCGAAGCGAGAGCTAAACTGTGGCAATCCTTTCGCACCCTCGGACTCTGAGACACTGTGACCGAGCGAGAGAGAAAGAGAGACCCTCTTTCCGCTGGGATGTTACCGGGCCGCCCACTGCCCACGCTTGTCGCCGCTCCGGAATGAAACGAGAGCGACGGCGCGGAAGACAAGTGAAAGACGTCGCGGAAGACAAGTGAAGGATAATACAACCATCGCATACCGGGACCGGACGGAAACTAATAATGATCGTAGCCGCCTCCACGCGAGAGATAGAGAGAGAGAGGCAGTGACAAAGGGTGTCTTTAATGACTGCGACGGCTGTCAGGTTAATTGTTGTCAACTCTCACTTGTTTAGTTACGCATCCGCCTGATCTCATGGTGCGTCGTCGCTTTCATCGGATGTGCGATCGCTTTCTCGCTGCTGCCTGAAATTCGCCCCGTAACAGTCACCATCCCAGCGTTGGATTTGTCGAAAAGGCGAGCTGAATTTCCGGCTGGATCACCGACGACCGGTCTTGGATGTTGTCTGATCCTTACTTTGCTGGGTGATCCTTACTTTGTTGGGTGATCCTTACTTTGTTGGGTGATTCGATTTGCCGCTTCCGTGGCATCCTTCCTGGTGCTGCAGGGTGATTTGTGTTCATTTATCCCTTGCGTGTTTCCTCATCCTGTTGGTGTTTCCTCATCCTGTTGGTGTTTCCTTGGCTACCTGAGCCAAAGCTGCTCGATTGAGATGCCGGCGGGAGATTTGGAATCGGATTGGCCATTTCGAGAGCGTACCCCTTGGTGGGCGGCTACCGTGGTAACCTACCCGGTGAAGCAGCTGGAGGAGCCGAGAAAGTCCTCCCTTCGGCATCACAAGGTGCAGCGGCGAACCAAGACAGGAAAGAAGGTACGGCACAAATGCAGAAGAAGACGCAAGGAAAAAGACATTCGATTTGTCTCCGCATCGTTCGTGCTGGTGATACCCGATAGGTGGCGCGCTGTTTGACACAATTTCGCTACAGATGGTTCCGTTTGTAAAATTCGATTTAGTTTACCGCTAAATTCACTGGTATATAAAATTTAATTGATTATTTTATTTTATTTAAATTATTAAATTATTAAATTATTAATTAAATTATTGGAAAAGATCCATTGCCGAATTGTTTCGCTTTTCTTTAGCGTGTTTTAATTTTTTTCCACACGAGGAGTGGAGTGGGAGGTTTTTCCAGTCAATGGTTATCAGAAATTAATTTAATTGAGCTAATTAACTTAGCCGGAAAAATCGACCAAGCGTTTCGCTCTCAGTTTTTCCCAAAGGATTCTTTTCGTTTTTTTTCCCTGCGTTTTTTTATTTGTGGTTGACGTTATTCTCCTCCTTTTAATGAACAGTTTAGCAAATCAAACCAATTGTCCGAAATTGGTGATCCAATCGTTGCCATTGTTATGAAAGCGCGACACTTTGTAATGGAACACCACGAACTCTTGATGATCCCTCACGCCGAAGAGCTACTACACGATCGACCGTACTCAGAAATAGTCGTTCGAGATTATAACAACGCACTTCAGTGTTGTTTCATGTTAGTTTTTCCACACATGTGACGATGAGGGGGGGGGATGGGGGCGGGTCCTTAACCAAGCTCGCGCGCAGAACGATTTCATAGTTTACATTGCACGAGCCGAAGAGATCTTCTCTTGTGTGTGTCAGAAGCTCGTTTAGGGTCCTTACAGGTCGGAACCAGGACCCCTCACGGTAGGGCCAGGTCGGAACCAAGACCCCTCACGGTAGGGCCAGGTCGGAACCAAGACCCCTCACGGTAGGGCCAGGTCGGAACCAGGACCCCTCACGGTAGGGCCAGGGGGTGGGCAAAGGGGCAAAATCCATTTTTTCGAGATTCAACCCAAAATTCGGCCTCTTTTGCCTGATCAACATGTGGGGGGGGGGTCTGATTTCCAGTGGGCCCCCTGGGATTTCAAAAACTGTTCTTCGTTCAAACTTGAGGTTTTCTAAGATCTAATATAAGCTCCCTATCAATGAATACAAATGGGAGGTTCAAAACATTCAAGACCGGTCCGAATTGGATGCAAAAACTGATGTTTTTGAAAACATTTTCAAAATCGAATCTCAGGGGGGCCCCTGAAAATCCGACCCCCAAATCCCCACAAGTTTTATAATGATCAGAGAGAAGAGGCCCAATTTTGGGTTCAATCTTGAAAAGGAACACTTTCCCCCTTGCTCCCCCCNGGTCCTGGTTACGGACCCTAAACGAGCCTCTGATATGTGCCGTCACTTGAGAAATCTGAGAGATGGCGTCGGTGGTGTGGTGTGTGTACAAATAAAATGCCGCTCGACTCTTCTGTCTCTTTTTCGTTCCGTCGTTGGACGACGGTTGTGAACCGTAATGTGTACATTATGCGTCCGTGTGTCGTTGGTGGTGTAGTACTAATATGTGCGACACAAAACACAACGAGGGGAATCAATCCATCCGTGATGACCGGCCGCCAGCACTAAGCTCATCCGTCGTCGCCGGTTCCATCAAGACTCTTGCCGCGGTGTGTTTTTATACTTTTGCGAGTGTTGCGGGGTTTCCCCGATTGAACCGGAAGGGAGGGATCGCCTCCGAATACTCACCCCTTCGATTGATTTTTGTGTTAATTAAACGTGTGGGTCCTTTTGTATTTCAGTTAACATCTTCCGCGTGTGTTATGCGTGAGTTCGTAGATTAGTTTACTCGTATTCGCAAAGTCATTCGCAATACGAGTTTTGATTGGGCATTGGCTGGCTGTCTGTCTGTCTGTCTGTCTGTCTGTCTGTCTGTCTGTCTGTCTGTCGGTCTGCCTCTCTGTCTGTCTGTCTGTCTGTCTATCTGTCTGTGTTTTTCGTTATGTCTGTCTGTTTGTCTGTCTGTTTGTCTGTCTGTCTGTCTATCTGTCTGTGTTTGTCGTTATGTCTGTCTGTTCGTCTGTATCTACCTCTGCCGAGTCGTTCGACATTGATTTAGTTCTCTGTCTCTCTCTCTGACTACCGCGAGTACACGACCGCAATATTTGCCTTTGTCAAAGAGCAAAGATGATGATGCGATATGCCGGACACGACACGACACGACAACAGCAAGACGGATATCCACAACAGCGGTGTGACTCGCGGTGCGCCGGTGACGATGATGTGTGACAGGTGTTTCACACAAAACACTTTTTATTATTCGTTCGGATGGCAGTTAAATAATTTGTCTCTCGAGTGGCCACGGTCCATTCAGGCATTATTCAAGCGATGCACTATACTGCATTTCCCCCGCAGTAACAGAGGGAATATAATCGTATTCCATCTCGAAATAACTAACGCCGATTGTGTGTGTGTGTTCACCACCGTGCGGTATGCACAGATACGCCGATCGCTCTCTTGTGGGAGATTCTCTCCAGCTCATACAGCGGGATGGATTAACCGGTGTATAACGTAATTACCGCGATCTTAGTTAACCTTGTACGTCCGACCGTACCAGGAAACTCTTAGATTTATTATACTTTCAATATATAATTTCGGTTTGCTGGCGGTTGTGGTCGCGGTCAGATATATTTCGTGTAGGTGAAGATTTAATTCTGTAAGAGTACGTGTACGGTGGTCTCGCCTGAGCGTTGGGTCTCTCGAGTCGAGGAATCGAAAGCAATGCCACGGCCATATCACACCACTGTCCATCAATTTGCAAAATATATCCCGAAGTCGATTTCGCCAACGGTATTTCCATGCTGTTGAGAGGGCATTTGTTTGATCGATTGATTTGACTCATTCATATTCGCTGTACCGTATTCTTTACGCATTCTTTACGCGCGAGACTGAGAATATGTACTTCCGGTCTGGTAGACCCTCTGGTTGATTGTTGGATCGACTGTTTATTTCGCTTAGCTGTTTTCAGATCTGGAAGCGTCACGAATCCGCTTCTTTCAGTCTTTAGCAATCATCGGTTGCAAGGAATAAACATGTTAAAGTTTTGTATGTGTCTTTCTACTTGTGCATCTCTGTCTGTCTGTCTGTTTGTCTGTCTGTCTGTCTGTTTATCTATCTGTTTATCTATCTGTCTGTCTATCTGTCTGTCTGTCTGTTTATCTATCCGTCTGTGTCTGTCTGTCTGTCTGTCTGTCTGTTTGTCTATCTGTCTGTCTGTCTGTCTGTCTGTCTGTCTGTCTTTATTTCTGACGTACGTTTATTCACTCGATCCTTATGCTTCCACCTGTGGGCCTGGGTGTGGTGTCTTTTACGATCTCCACCACATGTAGCTCTCGTTTTGAGAGAGATCCGTGAAAAAGGCGCTCAACATTTAATGCCTGCCTTTTTCTGTGTGTGTGTGCGGGGGTATTAAGTACCCCCGGTTTACTTTAGGTGTTCCGGCTATATGGATCTACGATTATAATGACTGATTATGGGGCTTGCGTTACGACACATATCTCTCTCTTTCTCTCTCTCTCGATGCTCCGTTTTTCTGTAGATTGTTGTAGAAGCCCGCCAACTGCGTGCGCGAGGCCATTCTCCGTTGCACATATGGTTCTCTCGAACGGGGTCTCGGAAGACGGACGCCAGCGACAGAGACCAGGCGCTTTAATAAAGCTTAAGACCACAAAAAAACACAATACATACCTCGCCGGCCTCCTTCGCGCGCGCGCTCGGCTCTCCGCTTGCTCAACCAGCTGTTACGTTAAAGTGTGACCTTGATTAATGGTATTAGCAAATAAAATTGGTTGTATACTGGCAGTACTCTGGTACACTACACTCGTGATGAAGCAGGCACGTTGGAGGCCTTGTTGAGTGCGCTTGCCGGCTGTGTGTGTGTTGTCGTTCGGCTAACTATTTCAGGGTTGGTTGATTGGGTTGTGGTTGTTGGCTGTTATGTCAGGCGCTTTGAATTTTATGGAAAGTTGAATGCATTTGGCTAATCTCTTGAATTGCAGTATTGTCTCAGTTGGTTGGGTTCGTTTCTACTACACTTACCTGCTTATTAAATTTTCCACCATTGTTGATGCCTCTGTGTCTTGTCTGTCTGTCTGTCTGTCTGTCTGTCTGTTCTGTCTGTGTCTGTCTGTCTGTCTGTCTTTGTCTTCTGTCTGTCTGTCTATGTCCTACCTACCTGTTTGCCTGTCTGTCTGTCTGTGTCGTGCCTACCTGTTTGCCTGTCTGTCTGTCTGTCTGTTTGTCTGTCTGTTTGTTTGTCTGTCTGTTTTTCAGTCTTCGTCTGCCTGTCTCCTGTCAGTTACCACTTTTTTGGTGTGTGGAAGGACTGCATGACGACTTTTCCGTTCAGTATAAAGAAGTTTACGAATTCCGACGCGGTTCACAGCCGCTAAATGAGAACCTCCTGCGCTGAATTTCGGCTTTCCTTCCGTTGCGACACCCGACGCGTACTCTAAAGACAATAACAAGAACCGTCCACTTTGGCGGTCAAAAGCGCAACTGACTCTACAAGCCGCATTGGCTTCCGGTGTCTGTTCTACTGCTGAACCAGCAGGGAACCAACATGTTTTGATTAGCCCACACATACTGTACAAACACACACACACACACAAAACCAAAATCAATGCGCTAGAATTCGCAACACAGAAGACTGGTTTGCTTTGCGTGTCTGTCTGTTTGGAGTGAAATCTTCAGCGTGCATCTGCGTCGTGCACAAATAGCACAAGTGGATTGGCCACTATTTTCCTGACTAAAAAACTCTTCGTGCCTGTGCCACACAAGGCAGGTGTGTCTGCCTGCCTGCCTGCCTGCCTGCCTGCCTGCCTGACTGTTGCTCGTGGGCGTTGTGGTCTGTCGGTTGGTTTGGTTGTGCCGTTTTACTGCCCGAGGCGCAGTGTCAATAATTCTCTCATACAACGCAGGGTACACACAAGGCGCCATTCATTCGCTTTCGCAGTTGATGCTGTGTGTGTTCGAACTGAATTTTCTCTCCATTTCACCTTCATATCATCTGATATAGACGAAATAGAAGGCAAAGTTTCAGCGCCGAATCCTTCGTACCTGTTAAATCGAACGCCGATGTAATTACGTGTTCTCTCTCGGTTCTTTCTCTCCTTTCGCCTGCAACCGCAGCAGCGAGGACGAATGATGAAGCAATTCGTACAGCACCTTCACCGGAGCGACACACCATCAAGACACACACGTCTTTGCCTTCGAACCTCGGTGGGAGGACACTGCTGACTGATTGAAGAGACGGCGAGGAGACCAGCTCAAGTGTTCTCTCCCTCAACTCTCTCAACTGCGAGTGACTGACTGTATACCTCGTTCTCTTTCACAATCTCCTCTGTCACTGCACACCGAACTGGACGGCGACTACCTCTCTCTCGTGGTCTCTCGTGGTCTCTCGTGTGTTGGAGACGA
>LRSR01004703.1:0-10776 GCA_001579985.1 Hypsibius dujardini | reverse complement strand
TTGCAATCAGTAACGATCGAATACTTCAGTCATGACCTCAGTCGGTTCATTCACGTTTCAAACGACGCCTGAATCAGTCGTTTACAGCTTCGAGATTCTTTTTTCGATGAAAATCTTTAACAGTCAGTAACGATCGAATACTTCAGTCATGACCTCAGTCGGTTCATTCACGATTCAAACAACGCCTGAATCTATCGTTGTGGGTTTCGAGATTGCTGGACCGACGATAATCCTTTGCAATCAGTAACGATCGAACCGCTTCAGTCATGACCCCAGTCGGTTCATTCACGATTCCAACAACGCCTGAATCTATCGTTGTGGGTTTCGAGATTTTTGGACCGACGTTAATCCATTGCAATCAGTAACGATCGAATACTTCAGTCATGACCCCAGTCGGTTCATTCACGTTTCAAACTACGCCTGAATCAGTCGTTTACGGCTTCGAGTATCTTTTTTTCGATGAAATTCTTTAACATAATAGTCAAATACGGCAATGACTTGTAGGCTTTGTCACGATCTAAATGACTCCTGAATCTGTCGTTTTCGGCTTCCAGCTTGTTGTGTCGACGAATCTCCTGCGCAATCAGTAATGATCGAACTGCTACAGTCATGACATTAGTTGGTTCGATCACGATTCAAATGACGTCTCACTTAGTCGTTTTCGGTTTCGATTTTGTTGTGTCGACGAAACTCCTTTGCAATCAGTAACGATCGAATTGCTTCAGTCTTGACCCTAGTCGGCTTTCACGATTCAAATGAAAATTGAGACAGTCGTTGTCGGCTTCGAGATTATTGGACCGACGAAGTTCCTTTGCAATCAGTCACGATCGAACTGGTTCAGCCGTGACCCTAATCGCAAAATCGCAACGCCGCAGCCCGCTAGCTGGCACCCTCAAACGCAAACCGCACCGCCAATTTTAGAACTTAATAAAAATTTTATTATGTAACCAAATCGTTCGTACGTGTGTTTTTACGTACGTATGCGTCATGTACGTATTTTCAAAACTTAAACAAATCAGATGGTTCTTTTGATGATTTCGGTTTCAAGGATACCGTCGTTTGAACAAAGAATTATCACGTTGCCGAAATTGATGATAAAGTAATTTTGATTTGGGATCATTTGGACGTGCGACCTAGAAAGTTGACGTGTCCAAACGCTGTCGAATTGGAAATGGGTCCGGTGACGGTGTGGACCTTACCCTCCTCACATTCCGTCTCGAGGGTAACGCTATCGATGAAGCAGTTCAGAGCTTCGGCTTTGATGGTAAAAAAGTATT
This sequence comes from Hypsibius dujardini, assembly GCA_001579985.1. Classification (NCBI taxonomy): domain Eukaryota; kingdom Metazoa; phylum Tardigrada; class Eutardigrada; order Parachela; family Hypsibiidae; genus Hypsibius; species Hypsibius dujardini. Next base: position 9,499 of record LRSR01004703.1, on the reverse strand, counting down.
TCCACTTTTAATGGGGTGATTCAAGGTAAACCCAGGAGGTACAGAGGTTCAACCACTTGATGGTGCTCAGTTTTAATCAATTCCGCGTGCACAATTTCACTTCGAATGGCAGTCCCAGACTAGGAGTTCGGTGTTTCGGGGAGTCACGGGGTTTCATTGACAACGGTGCAGTATCATTTCCGGCTTCCTTGTTGATATTTCACCTGATGAGATTAGATACTGTTCTCTGAGAAACAACGATATTCCTGACCTTCAATGCTTCTACAATTTTTCTGGATGAATATTTCTAACTGACCAATGTCAAAATAGACTCCCTCGAACCCAAACCTAGTTTGCGACCTATCTTTGCATCTAAATGAGAGAAAAAATATATCATACATGTGAAATTGAGTGGAGCACGTGTTGGGTTTATGAGATTTGGAAATCAGATAAGGCGCCCTGTACAGGTGTGAATATGAGCCACTGAGCACCATCAAGTGGTTTCTTACACCATGTTGTTAGGTCCACAGCGTTTGGTCTCAATGAGTTTCCCGCACTCCTCCGCATTCACAAGAATGGTACGATGAATAGGAGTCGTGTCGTACCCTCCGAGTAGGAAGGTGACCATCTGTTCACCCTTGATGAATTGACGGCAGACGTGGCAGGTGAACTGCTTCCTCTGACTGCGTTGGCTGTAAAGTTGGTACCGTACAGACACAAGTCCTGTGCCGGAAGATTGCAGTGAGACTGGTGTTCCAAGTTGAGGATACCAATGTATGCCGGGGTACGTCAGTCGCACGCTTCCACCGGGAATGCCGCGGAGGACCCAATACGGAGAAGAGGGCCCCACATTGCGGCCGTGGTGGTTGATGGTCGAGGAAACTTGAACAGTTGCCGGCGATAGGGGGCCCCTGTTGCCCTCGAGCTGGAAGTGAGCTGTGAATTCTGACGATCTGAAATTTCGGAAGAGGGTAAATAAGACGTTTGATATTTTATACCAATAATCTTCTGCGAGTCGGTGCAGGATAGATGTGGAAACCCGCTGTTTACGGCACAAGATCGATGATAGAGATGGTGCGAGAGACAGCGTTCCGTCGGATTGTTGGTGCTGCGGCGTGAGCCAAGATCGACAAATAGGTCTTCGTCGCAAACGCAAAACTGATGACGGATGAAACGATCGAAATGAATCGTGCACACATTGATGCAGGTGCTTTTATGGAAAAGTGACGACCGTTCAACGGGTTCCCAGCATGTGACACCTGGACCGATTTAGATTTGGCACAAAAGTGATGATCCAGATTGTTCATCAACGCCGTCCGGCTCGATAGAACAGTACCGAGGTCGGTGAATTGATGGGCCGCGTGATTAGTACAACAATTAAAAACAAAAAGGTGGTCAAATTCTTCCAAGCGAACTGAGGTCGCCTGAGCGGTGCTGAGGCGGATCGGGTTGGTGCCTTGAAGGTCACCGACGAACAAAGGTTTGATGAACAGTGACACTGCCTTAAACAGCAGGCTCCGGCATGACCGGTGAGTTTCGCCGTGACCAATGACCAGATGGTCATGACGGTAGTGACAAGCGGGGTCGCTTCCAGGAAGCGTTTATGGGCCAGAAATGAAAATTAATATCGCGATTGTGTTCCCAAAGGGAGCTGGGAAACAAAAAAGGTTTCAATAGCGAATCTACGCCGGAGGTTGATCTCAATGCGAGACAGAACTTCACCTGTCTCCGGACTGAATTTTGTGAAGTGGGTGTAGGGTCGTCGCGGAACAGGAGGGATCTACATCCGGGTGAAGAAAAGGTTTCTCTCTCGCGCTAGCTTCTCAGCCAGATGAAAACCATTGTCGGCTCGATTGCAAACGTAGTTGAGGTAGCGGTCCTCCTGACGGAGTTCGAGCGAATGGCCTTTTGAACATGTCGCCAGGGCGTGATCGTCCGGTCGAAAAATACCATATTTACAGAATAAGTGGGCCGTGTGTTGCAGGTCCACTTCGGCACAAAATTCGAAGTTATTCATTTAGGCCAAAGAGGCGAAAACCTCACAAAGGGGCCGTAGATGCTTTAGAGCGTCGGTGTGAGGCTGGGTACAGAAGTAGGTGGCCCCTGCCGTCTGCTCTGTAAAAACGGCAAATTGTTGCGCGATCTTGGAACACTTTTGCATGCCGTCCATCCTTTCGATGGCGGCTTGACAGGTGCGGTCGTCCATCCCGAATCGGTAGATGAGACCAAGGCCATTATTTGAGAGATGTCGGAGATAAGGTGCTGAAGCATGCGTAATGCCGTAAAGAAGATATCGGCGGGTCGATATTAAGTTGGATATCGTTTTGGCCGCCAGACATTTCTTCTCGGTCTTTCATTTCATTTCCTCCTCAAACCCCGTCTTCCTCAACGCCCCTCATCAGTCTTCACCAGTTCTGAAATTGGATTTGTCTCCTGGAGCCCAGATTTTTCAATTATGTCAAAAAGCAGAGGATCATTATTTTCAAAAAATGATGAGTCGATCGGTTCGTTAGCTATTTTGTACAGTTGTTAATATCTACGGCTGAGCTCAATAAGAGCGGAATAGGAGCGGAGCGGAATAGAAGCGGAGCATGTAGGAATTTATAGGAGCAGAACATGCGACTATTTCTAGGTGGACTACTATAAAAAATTTATTATAGTAAAAGTAATAGTTTTAGCAACATTGTATTAGCAACATTGTATTAGCATTGAACGTGGTAAAATCTACTGAGCAAGAGAATTGGCGAAACTTTCAGCCACCGTAAAAAAAAGTATTAACAGGTCGCGCAGCAGCATACTACATTCTAGTATACTTGTACTGTACACTGTACATTACAGTGCCTAAAACGCATGGCCACAATTTTGGGTGGCAGACTTTAAACCAAAAAGGGCGGTCCGAGCTTAAGCCGAAGTAAATCACCGCGCGTACGCGCTCTTAACCACAGCTGACCATGCAGCTTTCGCTTGATTGATCGATTGATTGAACTTGTTTATTTCGGCGGAATTTAGGGCAGCTTGCTCAATCTAATTTTACCGCTGGGCCCAATTCCCGGGCATTAAATCAAAGATTCCGGAAAATGCAGTGGCAAGATCTAGTTAAGAGTGGCTCAAACTCAGACCACCCTGATGGCTCGAACTTTGCCACCCAAAATTGCGGCCATGTGTTGTTGGACCACGCCCAACAAGTCCTCATACCCAATCATCACAGCTGTTTGACTCGTTAATACCTTACTTACTTAGTAACTCTATCTACCCTATTAACCCTATTCTGCTGCCACAGCTAATTACTTGTATGTAATTCTAATGTGTGTGCTATTTACTATCAATTCTGTAGTTAACACTTTACTATATAATGAGATGTTTTACTAGTTATAAGGGCAGTTGTACATCCTCTTTCCTTTCTTCCAGTTTACTTTTCTACCGATCACCACATTCAGTTTAATAAACTTGTCAACTATCCAACCTCCGGTTGGTAGACCTAACAGTGTCTAGCTTGTCTTTGTCTAACAAGGGAATTCCACCACTCTCAAAGGTGAAATCTTGCACATCTGTTAATTTAGTAGTGTGTGTCCACATTATGTGATGCTGTTTCCATCGATAAAAAAATATAAAAACATGTGGAAACAATTTTTAAAAATAAAAACGTAATACGTGGTGGTACATAGATGGCACTGCCAATTTTACCCTATACCGCGTCAGTTGATTGCTACATGCGCCGGTGTTACTACTAACTGTATAGTCTTTGTTAACGACCGAAACGAAACAATAACGACTGTAGCTGAATAAATCAGGGAACTGACACGACGTATGGTAACATTAACAGCGCTATCTATGTCCACCACGTGGTAAATTTTTATTATTAGAAAATTGTTTCACACATTTTATTATTTTTCTCAATGGAAATGGCATCACATACAGGCTACAAAATTAACGGATGTGAAAGATTTCACCTCTGAGAGTGGTGGAATTCCCTTGTAAGTGAAAGTCCATAAAACCAGCCCAGACCAACTTTTAATGAAACGAACCATCACTCATTGTTTTAAGCGTTCGAACGGTTTTATTTAGGCCGTATCTATTTGCTTCCGTATGTTTCTTTTTGCTCCTACGTGCTCCTATTGCTCCTATATGTGTGATGGGTTCAAAGTCGGTCGGTGAGTAATCAAAATCGATTACTGTTTCGACGAATTGTCCGGTGGGCGAGAGATGTGGAGGTCGAACTTTGGTTATTCGACGCGAAGTGAACACGTTGTCGCAACCTTCGGACCCAATTGATGGCTCTAGAGAGTCAATTGTCGAAACAAAGTCGACCCCGTCGGATCGTCAAGGTCGAGAACAGTCGAACAATAAGCCTTCCCTTTTTTTATATTCTTCAGTCTAATCAATCAACAATTAAACAATTCGACACTGCTGTATAGAGAATTTTCTTTTTTTCTTTTAGGATGATCATATTTCGGATTACTTTAAAACGCTGACTCGGCACTCGAAAAAAAATTATTTTGTTTCTTGTTAGATGGTGTTTTAATACGACGAGTCGATGAAGATATTCGCTCCCTTTCGGTATTACAAACTTAAATTTCGCGTTGTCGAGAGCGGTGTCCGAATTCCGCAGCGATTGTCGGTTTTTCCGGTGGGAAGGGATTTTCCCAATCCGTTGGTTCTCCGGCAGTAGATGATCCGAAGATGAAGGAAGAGTCCGGAGTCGGGTGATCTGACTGTTGATAATCAGAAGACTCTAGGTGGCTCCAATTTGTCGCCCCTACTTTCTACTGCCCGAAGGCCAACTGAGCCGTGAATTCCTCGCAATGCATCACCCACCCTGAGTGACATCAGTTTGCCTGACTCGCCCGCGCCGTCCGAGGCTGAAGCTGATGCAGCCTGGTTTGCTCTTCAACTCCCGCCTCCATACAATCACCTACCCTCTATTTCCGCCTTCATCTATAATCCGGCAGTTCCTCCTCCGATTCAACTCTTGTCGCCCCTATTCAAGAACCGTCTGTGCGGGGTCCTTTCCCGAAGTGCCGTTCCGTCGTCCCTCCCCTAGTCGTTCTACAAGCCCTAGTGACGAACAAAAAATGCCGCCGTTGCAGATTGACCATGACGTCAACCCCTAAATGAAGTCCCCGTAAACGAACCTCTTGATGCTCTTCCAAACGCCCCCTGAGCGCTCTTACATCTACTCCTCCGCGCGTCCCTCCTGCTACGATTGTGAAGAAAAAGGCAGGCTTCCTGTTATGCTCGCAAGACCGTTACGCGTCCGACACGGATTCAGTTTCCTTAGGGTATTTTATGCCGTTTTATATTATACGTAATTAGTTCTGGCCCCTTTTTCTCTATTCAAAAACCATCTTCGTTCAGTAGATTTGAGAGCTTTTCTTTATTCTTGAATTGTTTTCTTTTTGGTTTTTTTGTTTTCTTTGTTTTCATAGGTTTTATTTTTTTGTTTTTGGATTTTATTCTCGTGTGTTTGATGGTATCGCTCTCAAGGAAGTTCGCGTATCGAGGGGGGTAGTGTTAAGGCAGTGCTCCGCAGACCACGCCCCACTACATATTTGTATATGTTATGACTGGATGATTGGGTGTGTATGTGTGAATATTCTTATGGTGAGCGTTCGGGCTCTTGGCTCGACGCTCACAACATAAAGTCAGTGTCGTGGTGGTTTTCGTTTCGTTCTCCTTCTCTCCCGCCGCGGCACTCCGTCAGTTAATAATAGCTTTCCCACCAATGAATGAATGAAACCACTGAATCACAGTGAAAGTTATTTGCGTCAATCTAAACTGATGATTTTAGAACAAAAAGCAATTTTTTTAATTCAAATTAAAAAATCGATTTCCAAATTTTTGATTTGTAATTGCTTCAAGCAGCACATTTGATCTACATAATAAAAGCTTTCAGATGAATTGAGGGATTTGAAAAACGATTATTTAAAGTATGTTTTAAAGTCGATGATACATAAACTGTGTCATATTTATGCATACCAATTTCGAAATAAGGTATATTATAAAAAACGCTTAATGAAACACTAGTACTATGATTTCAGGAACAAAATGAACCTAAGCTGATAATCTGACTTGTTAAAATTATAATCAAAACAGCTCGTTCGCACCAATTTTTCATGTTAGGGAGAAATATGTGTCACAGAAAATAAGAGGAAGGGAAGAATAGCCGACATGACTGGCAGCGCCGCACAGAGGGCCTGGCACCCGAGTCAGGCCAGGGCAGCGAGACAAGTGTGTTTCCTTGTGTGAACTTCTACAGAATAGGGCCAGTAGGATCCTAATTAGCTCTCATGCGCGATAAAGGCAGAGGGAGAAAATGTGAGGAGGGAATAAGGGACGCACGAGCGTTAATTTCTCGTTTATAATGACGCATTCTTCCTTGTCCTGCGTCTCCCGAAAAGAGGGAAAATAAATAACGCATGAAAATGTCAAACCCATAAAAATGTGATGGATTCATGTCGCGTTCTTTAGTTGTGGCCACTAGGGCAGCGCTATCTGTGCACTCGCCCAAGTGACAGACGACACCATCTTTCTTCCTCTTCTGGTTTTTTTTAAAGTATAAATTTACCTTCAAAAAAACAAAAACACCATTCGATAGAAAATTACAAAACCTTTCCTTTAAGTTCATGTTGTACTTTTGAAATTCTGAAACTTCACGCTCATTGTGGTCGCCTTAAATAACCAATTAATCAATAAATTCTTGTTTTGATTTGTATTCAATCAATCAGTCATCGATTTTTCAGTCATTTTATTCAATGTCGCAATTGCCCAATCAAATTGCTACGTCCGATCGAAACTCGGCTGATGCCAATCGATTCAGCATAAAATTTTGGTTCAGAAAACATCAAACGTTTCAAGATTCGAATACTGTGCAAAAGTCATATCTTACCCAAAGTTTTAACTTATAGTTAGAGTGCCGGCCGGTTACGCGAAAAGCATGGTTATCTTTCTATCTAATAAGCAAAACTAACAGATAATGAGTAATGACATGGCCACAATTTCATATAAATGAATCCAATATGAATCCGAAGTTCATTCTCCCCCTCACAGTCCCAAACTAAATACAACAAAGCTGAATAAGCTAGACAAAGGATTTCTAGCCATCTTGCCACATCCCTATGCGAAAGGCATTTCCTCTGCATCAGCTTGCTCCTGCTCCAGCAATTCTTTAGCTTTCTGCACCATTTGATATTCATTGTAGTGATTCTTGCGGTGTTCCTTGAACTCGCGCCGCTTGTCTCGCTCTTCTGGGCTCAATTCACTTTCATCAAGATCGTCATCATCGTCCGAGCGAGACGGGACGCGGGCCAGTTTGACGTGCTCCGATGGATTTGCCTGCTCCTTCTTCAATCGAGCGGCGAGAGATGACGCTGAAACTCCACCGTTATCGTTCACGCAAAACGGTTCCGCTAGATGAAGAGAAATTGAAACTTCAGAAGCCTGGTCGCGAGGGTAGTAGTTAGTTAATTAATGAAGTACTAGTACGTGCATTAATATTTGCTTGATTCAATCATGTTGCCCGTTCCCGCAATGTAATGTAGCACATCCGTGTTCAAATCAAACAATCAAACGCAAACCTTGTTGATTGGGACAGACAGGGTCCAAGTCCATCTTGTCGAGATCAGTGTCCACCTCCGGGTCGTTGTCGTGCATGTGCGAGAAGGGAGTCTTGGGCTCGTCAATCTTCATATGACCGTAGGTCTTGCCTTCGGGATGATGAGTGATGAGGATGTTCATTTCGTCCCACTTCATCTCCTTCTGTGCGGGAGATGATAGTGATCCTCCTGCTGCTGCTCCCGCTTCGTGGCCAGCAAAGTCTCCGACATCGCTGCTGTCGTGCTTCTTCAATATCCCTTTCACCGGCTTCCCAAAAAAAAGATCCGACATTTCAGGGATAAAGTCAATCCAATCTCCCAGGCTCAGGGCTACCTATCGCTGTGGTAGTACAGTAGTACAGCAAAAAGAATGTAAACAGTTTGGTCCAGTGCCGGATTGATGGGAGGCACCATGGCGCCGTGCCCCCCCCCCGAATTTCGGTCGTGCCAATGGCCCCCCTAGACTCCGCGTTAGAGAAATGTGCTCTGGACACGTCTTTTTCGCCTTGTTTACCTGTGCTCGCTTGGTAGACCACATTGTTAAGGATTTGGAAAGCCGGGTCCAGGGCAGGAAAAAATAAAAGTTGTGCCCTCCCCCGGCCGCGGACCTCAAGCCGACACTGGTCTGGTCTCGTGGGTGCACTCCAATTGGTTGATACTTAATAGTAGTATTCTGGTTTGGTGACCACAAGGCGATTCTTGACAAACATTGTATTCGCACACGCATTTCGAATTCCCTCCATTCATTTTCATATTCATTTATTTAAATCATTCCATGTGCCGAAGTGGATCGCAATATCGCTTCTCACAATTTGTTCACCGTGAACGTTGCGTTACATGGAAAATGCGAAGATCAAATTTCTATATGCATATATCTGAAAGAATATAAGGGGACGAGTGAGGTGGGAGGATTCATCTGCACATATTACGATCTCTCGAGTTACTGCCTCATTATTACTATTACTATTGATCCGTATCATCTTCTCCAATGGAATAAAGTTGGATTCTCGGTTGTAACTGCTCTAAGAAGGAAGACTGTTGAGGCATGATAGCATGGCCGAACAATCCATTTTAGGCATTCTGGAGCAGGACATTCCCGAGGCACACCAGAACCTACGAGACAGTCATGGCAATTTGGAGAAAGTGGCCAACTACTGCAGGCAAAATTATCTTCAGGTACCGTAATCGTAACAAGAGAATTCGCCCTTCAAAACTACTGAGCGGTTCGAATGAGAATCAAGGTTGAGTATGGATGGATTGGAATCCAATCACTGGATAAAAGCGTAATCAATTTACATCCCGGAATGTATTGTATCTCTTCCCCTTAAAACTTAAATGTGCTCAACCTTCGATATTTCCATTGTGGACCCTTTCTTTTCATTGAATGCATCATTGATCAATCAAATTGAACTCCATAAGAAGTTGACGCACACGTGGAGGAAGTGTCATTTTGTCTTGGTGTTGATCTCGTATTCATCTTTATTATTTGGTGGGTTTGCTTGATTGATTGATTTATTTGTTTGTTTGCTGTTAATTGATCGCTCATGTATCCCATGCTGCATTATATTGCTTGTCAATGTCTTCGACGACTTTGTACTGTAATATCATAACATCGATTTGGTCCATTTCAATTTTAAAGCCTCGCAATGGTACTCGGTCGTCGGTGCGCTGTGTAGTTAGGATATTATGCTTACTCCGTAGGCTGTCCATCTTTGGTATTGTTTCATTTGTTTTGTTCTAGGCTGTAGACAAGCGCTCAGCGCTGGAGGAGACGAAAAACTATGCCATCCAAGCACTGGCGAGCGTTGCTTATCAGATAAATGCCTTTTCCTACCATCTGGGTCAGCTCTTCGACCACCAGGATGTCCAAGTGTCGGAGATGGAAGGCCAGGTTCGCCATATTGGACAGGTGAGCGTTTAATCTACCG
>LRSR01004702.1:0-11569 GCA_001579985.1 Hypsibius dujardini | reverse complement strand
AAAGCTCTCAAAGAGCTACTCCCGAGAGGTTTTCGGCATGAATTCAGCAACATATTAAAAATTATGCAAAATATTTGTTGGGCTCCACTTGTAGAATCCGAAACGAGAAATTATCAAGGAAAATGTGTATCCTGAGCAGTTTGTAAGCGTACATTCAGAGGTTGCCAAAGCCAACACAATGGCTTCAGAAAAGATTTTCAGTTGGCTGACTAAATAAAAGAAGCAGCTTAATGCAAGAATAAAAACAACCAACTGTTTTTGCTCATCGGCTCATCATCCGAAGGAATCAATACAACAGCAAAAGCTTTCGTAATGGTCAAACTTCTCTGGCCCCGTTTCCAAAAAGCTGTCAGCAAAGAAATGAATCTGATCTGTTAACCGATGTAACTGATTGAACGAAACTATTCACATCACTTTGCGCCTATAATTAATTGAATTATATCCAACAACAATCGGCTGTTTTATGTTTTTCAGATGGGTTTAATCGGCGAGCCTTCCTTCAGTACGTGAAATTGCAAACGCATTTATAATAATTATAATAACTTTTTTTATTATTATATTATATAATATTATTATTGTATTTTTTTTATTCCTAAACTTATCAATTTTGTACGACTCAGAGTCATTATTTTTATTATTGCAGTTTTTCATTAATAATTATTACAATGTAATTTGACCAATTTATTTATGGGTGGGTATTAGTTTCACTGCTATTGATTTTACGGGAGAATCATTTAGCGTTCTCCCTGTCAGTTTAGTTTGTCTAATCATTCGAACCCAGGAAGGAAAATTCCTAATGGGAATTTTCAAATAACTTCAAATTTTGTTTTCAAAATTAATATTAATTCTATACTATTCTATATATTGTATGTTATATCAAAAAGAAATATTTCGTCGTTTGGTCGTATTCTGGCAGATTCTGGTTGGGCCAATCACAGCGCAGGCCACCTCCCCTTTATAAGTTGATTGTTGCATGGTCAAACCAAAATGCTGCAGTACGTCCCAATCGATTGCTTGATTGACGCGCTTTTTTCAGCATCAATTTGCTGATTCCAGTGCCGACCCACCGAATGTAATAAACCTAAATTAATTTACGGTACTGTCTTGAAGTTGTGTATAACTATACTGAATCGACTGAACTTGTGTGGAATTTCATTGAGTCGATTGAACTCATCCGACGCTTTCCCTCTGTTATTATTTTTTTAATGTACTTATCACTACACCATACATAGTAGTCAAGTCCGTCAATATCTCAGTACTTGATTGGATTTTAATACTGCTGACTCATTCATTTGAAACGCCAGCCTGAATTTCAATGGATAAATTTCAGCAGTGGCTGAACTGCACCTATTTTCATAATAGCCGGAAATGTTGCCATCCCCTTGACAGCAGTTTGATTTGCACGAATTAACGTCGACTCGACTAGTCTTCTTTCGTTTCATCAAAGAGTTCTGGGTCATCCAGACTGAAGCCACGAAATCGGTGTGATACGCCGTGCCAATGGCAGAATTCCCTACGGTATTGGTCTCTTCTTGGCGTACTTCCTTTACATCAAGTTGGTCTCCCGATTCATCTTCTCCAATCCCGCGGCAACCGTCTATATAAGTGTTTGTCGAAACGCCAGATGACCGACGTGGAGTTGGTGCAGCATTTTGGATGCCAAAGCAGCGTTAACACTGTCTGGGTAGCGTCAGACTGCATTCATGATATCTGGGCGTCACCTTATGGGGAGCTTTACCATAAGGAACAGTTGACGTTGTATCAACCATGCAAATCTATGATAACAGAACGTGGTGCTTGAGTTGGTTGACTGTTTTAGCGTCCTTCCAAATTCAAGTGTGAAAACGTGGAGACAATTTACTTGCCTTGAACTAGAAGTAGAGCGCGAAATGTAGACTGAAGCTTCACTTGGTTTATGTGCACGAGGTAAAACTTTTTTAAGTTGACGCACTGGCAAAATCGCTTTAAATTGACGCAGCGAGGGAAACAAGGGGCGCACACGTCGCAACTTTCACGTACACTCAAAACGCAATCGTTGTGGTTTACTTTGTCAATGTCAAATTGCGCGCGATGCAATTGTGTCTGCAAACGAGTGAGTGGCGCCCCTACAGCCTCGAATCCGACAGTTTTCACTGCAAAATGTCTCGTACGTAGTCTACAACCCGATTCCTACTTTTGATTGGGTAACATCTTGTTACCAGATTTTTTTGGGCGTTTTCAAAGTTTCAAATGCCAACTCTATTGGCAAATTGTGAAACAGCAAAAGAAATAAAAAGTGCGTTGACTTAAAATGTATTTTCCAAGTGCGTCAACTTGACTTGTTTACGTCGTACTGGAAGTAATAGGACACATCTATTTTGGTTGCATTAGGTACACTCGGGTGAAATGCAAAACATTTTTATTCGTTCGTGTTTTTTTTATGTTTCATTGGTTAATGTTATACTGGTCGAAACAGGCATCACTTTTGTCGTCTGTTTTGTGACACATGGTGCAGGAAGTTTTCCATATGCTGAGCATGGTCCGCTCATACCAGCCTTGACTATGGTTGCATGCACGCTGTGGGGTTCGTACTCAATTTCGGCGACCGCTCGTGTCTGGGTCTGTGTCTGTGTCTGTGTCTGTGTCTGTGTCTGTGTCTGTGTCTGTGTCTGTGTCTGGGTCTGTATCGATGTCTCTGTCTGTGTATGTGTCAGTCTATGCTTATGTTCACGGGTCTGCCTATCTCTATTCAATTTAATTTATAGTACCTACTCATATGTTGAAGCGAATCTTCCGGCTAAAATCTTCCCGCCCCTTCCCAATGTTCCCTCAGCTTTGTCTGCCTTTCCGATGTCAAACTAGCCAGTGCAACTCGCTCCCAATTCCAATTACATTCCCACCGCGACTACCGTTCCTGATCTCGCGCCCAACCCGGCTTTATGACTTTGCAGAAACTTTCTAGTTCTGACTGCTTATCGAGTTCCGGTTCCTTTTGATCTCAGAGTGTATTTAATTACACGTCTATTATTAATACTACAGCATAAATTTTTCTGCCATGTACAGACAAGTTCGACAATTGGCAAAACGATTTCATCTTCTAATTGAGCATTCAATTTTCGTTTGTCCTGCACCTTGTTTGTCAAACTAACATGGTATAGTGCCGAATCTCCATAAATAAGGCAGCTTTCGTTTGCCTGGCAAAAAGATATAGAGTAGCTTATAAAACAAGGGCGCGCCGTCTAGTCATCTTCTCGTTATAGAGCAGGATCAATAAACGCCGGTAATAGAATCTGATTTGGGATGGATCGTATGACCGGCTGTGTGTCGGAAACATTCTTGAGAACATCCCTTGCCTATGGAGGCAGATTGATTAAGATCAAACGCAATCAATGGAACGTTGTTTCCTGACAAGGAAATGACGAAAATTGAAGATTGATATCTGCGACCCACGACCCACGACCCACGACCCAGGGTTCGCTACACGTCTCTTGGTTAGTTACACGTTTCTTGGTTAGTTATACGTCTCTTGGTTCGGTTCGGTTTGATTGCGCACCAACCAGTCCAAAACAAGGAGGATAACGATCAAAGCCTCGCAGAGCAAAGCACATTGTACTGAAAGTTACTAGAAAATATAAAATCAAAGCGAACCTTCGTTTGTCCGTGCTTCTTTGCATTCTTACCTTTAAAATGGAAAATTGACTGCGAAATGAATTTCAATGGAAGATGAAGGAAGCTGAGATACAATTTTATTGGGATCTTGCGTGTGACAACCGGAGTGTCACACTAGTCACCGGATGGCTCTTTCTCGATTATCTCGACGCCGTCACATTTCCCCTTCTTTTTCTGGCCTGCATCGTCGGGAGCATTCTCGTCATTGTGATTACGCACCGACGCGTGGCTGAGTCCAAAGCCAGAGAATGGTTCCTGACCAGCGCCATCATTTGCGTCCTCGCTGTCTCCGATATGGTCGGAATGTAAGTTAACGCGTTAACGCACAGTGCCAGATCAGACACGATTTGAGTGCCAGAAATATTTTTTCCTTTGAAAGTTCTGTTCAGTTAAGCAAAAAAATAATTTAAATTTTTTTCTGTTATTTTTTGCGCTGACCACTGCCCACTGCCCATTGTTGAGTTAGAAAAAAAATTACAGACGAACAAACTGTTTCTTGCATTTGTCCGCGCTATATTTCGTTACAACATCAATCAATCAATCAATGAATTTCTATAGTAGTTAATGAATAAGAGTTCCTTATTCTTTAGTCACTTATAATTTTAATGAATCTGTACGACTCTTTGCAGGGTTTTTGAAGGCGGGCAATTCGCGATAAATGTGCAAGATTTTGTTGACTCAAGACCAAGATCCGACTTGCTACGCAGTTTGGAATGGAACATGCTGCAAGCGACTATGCGCTGGGGACGGGAGGCCAGCCTCACGCTTTCTAACTGGTGAGTGGAAACAGTCTAGCTAAAGCAGCCGTAGTGTCGGGCGCCGACGGTCGGAGGGACGGACCGGACCGACAGACCGACAGATAAACAGAGAAATAGATGGGTAATTCAGGGTGACAGTTACGGAGAGAATAGTGGAATAGTAAGACACATGGGAAAAGCAGACGGATTAGTAAGTGACCAGACGAGCAATCGGACAGACGGTCTGACGGTCAAACGGTCAGACGGTCAGACGGTCAGACGGTCAGACGGTCAGACGGTCAGACGGTCAGACGGTCAGATGGTCAGACGGTCAGATGGTCAGACGGTCAGACGGTCAGACGGTCAGACGGTCAGACGGACCGATAGACAGACGGATTGGCGGAGTTAACGAAGAGAGGGACAGACGGAGAGAAGGAAAGACGGAGAAACAGAGTGATGAGTCGATAGTGGAATTCTAAAACGTTCATGGCATTAGAATTGTTTCCGTCGATTGGATCAGATGCGTTATTTGCAGGCTGCTTATCTGTTTTTCGGTGGAGCGCATCATATCCCTGCGACCTTCTCGGATGAACAGCCTGGTCTACCTTGACAGTGTAAAAGGTGGTGCGGCGTGTACGCTGCTGGTGCTTCTTTGCTACGCGGCAATTTCGCCGTTGCCGTATCTGGTAGATGACACCGGATATTATGTCAGCGAAGCCACAAACGTGACCTACCACCAACCTGACTGGCTTAGGATGTGGCTCGAGGTTCAGTTTTACCATGAGGCAGGTTACGCTCCCCATACAGGATGTGTTCAATATAAGGCATTTGTACTGACCTTTTTACTCTCTAATAGATCATTTTTATCTCCGGTACCTTTTTTACTCTTTCCTGCTCGGCGCTTGGCGTCTATCGCCTATTGAAATCACACCAAGAGGAACAAAAACATTTGGCGCAGCAGGGTTTACGAAAACATTTGGTCGCCGTGCGGAAGCCCTCCAACGGATCATCATCGATATCTACTGGAGCAACACGTGCTCTTATAGGCTGTTTATTTCTCTACTTCTTCACCCAGTCGCCGGTATCTACATAATTAAGAATAAATGCAATCGGTTGAACTACAATTGTCTGTCTGTCTGTCTGTCTGTCTGTCTGTCTGTCTGTCTGTCTGTGTGTCTGTGTGTTTTCTTGTCCGTCTATCTTCCAGTCAGCCAACCTACCTCCGTGTTTGGTTGCCTGCTTTCCCCACCCTTTAATTCAAATACGACTGAGTCTATCCAGCAACAACAAATTTGGTACCATTGTTCATGTCCTTTTTATTACAGGTCGTTGTGCGCAATATTGTCATACAGCTAGACAAGAACTGCGTGTTCAACATACCCGGCGTCGACAAAAAGAACTCTGAAACCATAGTCGTTTTGATTGCCCGACTGAACTTTGCTCTCGACTTCTTCATCTATTTGGTCGTGGATCGCAAGTTCCGACAACATGCTGAATACCTGTTCCTGGAGATGTTGGGTCGCGTCGAGGACCGCAAGACCCGCCGCAAAAAGAAACTCTTGAAGCAGCTCAGCGACAGCAGGAGCACTTCCAGCGGCTCTTCCCTTATCCCAAACAGTCCAAGCCCGTCCTACGAGAACGATCGGTCCCCTCGTTTCATCATGGAAGCCTTACTCGGAACGGAGGAGACAAAGAAGACGGCTGAACACTGCTGTTACGAATTTCGGGATGTGTTACATGCAAAAACAACCCAAGATACTTTGTTGGACCGGGTGGATGAGTGGAAAATTTGAGTATTTAATTTCAAAGAAAAAAAATGTTATTTGTTAATTCAGCGAAGTCGAAGGACCTCTCCCCGAGTTGAACATACGCATATTTGAAGCAATGAAGACAATAAAAAAATTAGAAAATGAAAAAGGGGAGACTGAGTGCTGAAATATTGGCCGATATTGAGAAGAAGGATACAGAAAAAAAATCTCTGCTGATACGATGTAGAAAACGGAAGCGAGTGACTCGATCCGTTTCTGATTGATTGATTGATTGACTGTTTATATATGAATCAGAAGCAAACCGCCGGATCCAGACATGTCAAGATTCAGTTCGTCTAGGGCTCTTGCTTAGACCGAGTGGGCTTTAAGAAGACCAATTCTCGTAACATAATTCCACACAAGACTATAATTTTCTCGTCGTATTCTCTCTCTGCTACAGCAACAAAGAGAAACAGATTAAAACAACAAATTGGCGGTCTCAGGTATGCAAAATGCTTAACCCTCTGAGTGCCGGTCAGCTTACACTGGCTTAATTCTTCCTTCAAACTCCATTTGCTCATCGAGCATTTGCACTTTTTTGATACGGTTTTTTGCTTTGATCCTCTAACAAAACCGTAAAATATAAAGTAAAAACAACTTTTGAAAAAAACTTTCGGAAGTGGTGAGAACTCATTAAGCCAAACTTGGCTTAAACTTAAATGGCATGTATACTAACTTGCGGTGCGTGCTGAAAAACAAATTCCGGGCTTCGAAATTAAAAAGGGTCCTAGCCAACGACCATACCAATGAAATCCAGTTGAAAATGAAATAAACAAGCAATCGAGAGCGGAATGAAAAAATTGAACTCATTAGGAAGATGTTTTGATTCCCTATTGGCAAAATGTCAGCTGTTGTCAGGTTGTTGTGTGGAGGCGCAACAGCGCCGTCTGGCGGTACGGCACTAATTGAGCAGGAAAAGTGCCAAATGAACCCTTGTCAAGTTAACCATACAAGTTAGGTACTTTCCCTATTTAAGCCAACTTTGGCTGACCCAGCACTACCCGTATAACTAAAACACCCGGCAACCAGAGGGTTAAGGCCTTTATACATTTATGTAATAACGGTTTCTGTAAGGTGAAGATGTTCAGGCACTCGGTCGATAGCTCTCGCTGAACTGAACCAACATGATCATCATCGTTTCATGAAGGCAGAGATGATATCGATCGGGATGGGGAAAATGATCGTGGAGTTCTTCTCCGCCGAGATGGTGTTAAGGGTCTGCAGGTAGCGCAGCTGCAGCGCGCCCGGGGATTCCGAAATAATGTCAGCGGCCTCCTGAATTTATTCAGAGGATCAGCAACAATGCTCGGAGCTTTTTTTCGGCTGAAAAGTTCGTAGCTAACCTTCAGTGCCCGTGAAGCCTTATGTTCGCCTTCCGCGGAGATGACCATGGCCCGAGCTTCCCGTGTGGCTTCAGCCTCCGCCGCCATGGCTCGCTGTAACTGCACCGGAAGTCGGACGTCCTTCCTACAACACATTCCTTTACATCTGTCCGTGTCTTGACCATGTATGGGTCATTCGGGACTCAATGGGAAAATGGAACCTTACAGTTCGATTCGTTCGACTTTGATACCCCAAGCTTCGGTGGACTCCAATAGGCTAGCCTAAACAGTGGAACACGTGATCAAAAATATCAGTCGACCAATCATTTGGTACACTACTTAGAGAGTGCACTCATACCCAATGCAAGTTTAAAGTAAGTATCCACGTATGTACACCCCGTAGCTACGTATCCAGGTATGTACACCCCATATCTACGTATCCAGGTATGTACACCCCGTAGCTACGTATCTAGGTATGTACACCCCGTATCTACGTATCCACGTATGTACACCACGTATCTACGTATCCACGTATGTACACCCCGTATCTACGTATCCACGTATGTACACCCCGTATCTACGTATCCACGTATGTACACCACGTATCTACGTATCCACGTATGTACACCACGTATCTACGTATCCACGTATGTACACCACGTATCTACGTATCCAGGTATGTACACCCCGTATCTACGCATCCACATATGTACACCCCGTATCTACGTATCCAGGTAGGTACACCACGTATCTACGTATCCAGGTATGTACACTCCGTATCTACGTATCCAGGTATGTACGCGGGTACGGTACCTGAATCATGGTGCTGATGCTCTCTCGATCTGCCAGCAGACTGTGCAGATCCTTGGTGCCTAAGACGTTCCGCAGTGTGGTCTACGAAGGGGAAATACTTGTAGGGATAGCAAGATATTTTTTTTCGGGTTTTGCGTAAATTTAAAAGATATTCAAGAACCTGTGCAAGCAGTCGCGTGGAGTGATGGACGTTCTCGACGTTCGCCACGGAGAATGTTGCATCCGATATTCGGTAGTAAACCACTAGAGTAGCATGTACAGACACAGCTGTGGCACGATTTCTTGACGAAAAACGTTAATCGGAACACCGGCATAATAACATGTGTTCCGATCAACGTTTTTCGTCGAGAAATCGTGCCACAGCTGTACGCATAGAATTAAAGCGCGATCCAGGCAAAAAGCATTGTCGGTATTACAGTGCAGAGAACGTTGCCTTACCGGCGTCAACGGAGACGGTGACCTGGAGCAAGTAAATAAAAAATTGTCAGACCCAACGATCTCATGTATACCGGGTTCGGGAATGCTTTTGAGACAAACTTAGAACCTTATTTTTTCGGTCACATTTCATCCCACTGTCTCAATTTTTTTTTCTTGCGGAAAACCAAAACCTGTTTTGGATAGCTCGCCACAATAACGCAGTGAAAAAAGGTTTCATAAAAGTGGTGCCTTTAGACACGGCCCAAAAACCTGACAGAAATTCTGCAAGATTTTGTCGGTAAAATTGCTTTTTGGAAAAGTGCTTTTCTCTTCGCGCTGCATAGCTCCTCGGCGTGCTGCATGCTGGCAACCATTTCTGGTATCAGTCTGCTCTTACGACGTTGAGTTGTCACACAAATTAGATATTACGATTTACGCAAATTTGAAGCGTCATCAATATTTGACTCTTCTTCATAAGAAAAACCGCAACGTGATCGAGTTGAGTTTGTGGCTCAAGGTTACCTCATATCAGGTCTTAACAATAGCTTTTTCACATTATTTTATAAGAAGGAGCGTGTCGCGCAAGAGCGCTTTTTGGAGTCTCAAAAGCATTCTCGAACTCGATACACACAATCGTACTGCGCATGAGTCCAGGGAACTCGGACTGCGCATGAGTCCAGGGAACACGGACTGCGCATGAGTCCAGGGAACTCGTACTGCGCATGAGTTCAGGGAACTCGTACTGCGCATGAGTTCAGGGAACACGGATGCTTTTTAACAAACCGCTTACCGAATCTCTTGTCAATATTTCCTGAAAACAGAGAGCGACTCCGGTTACCGCGTTCAAACAATCCTCCGGGGTGGCTTATACGTTTACACAACGGGTAAGCCACCCCCCCCCCTGGGAGGAGTTCAAGGCTACATCAGCTAGACCTCCTACCTGTGGCGGGATTTCGAAGAGAGTGCTCCTGCAGCAGGTAGAAAAATGTTTGCGGAACACCTTCACAACCTTCTCTCGTGCTACGAGCAATACTAATCCGTCTGCCCGTCCGTCCGTCCGTCTGCCCGTCTACCCGTCCGTCCGTCCGTCCGTCAGTCCGTCTGCCTGTCCCTCTGGCCGTCCGTCTGCCCGTCCGTTTGTGTGCAGGTTCGTTCGTGTGCAGGTCCCCGCGGTCAGACGGTCTTAGCCCCGGTGGGAATTACGCTAAAATGTGCCACTTACCTCATGTCTATTTTCGTATATTCCTCTGAAACAAAATGGACGCTTGTTTGAACACATACTGAGCAATGCATTTGAAGGGAGCTGCAGTAACATTGCTATGTGCGCGGTCACATTCAGGAACCCAGTCGGGATGGGGAGTCTGTATGACCCATACAGCGGGCGAAAAGGTCAAAATTGGCTTACCGATACAAGGGAGTACGAAGAATATTCCTGGCCCTGTAAGAAGTCGGCATGAAATTGAATTGAAATTGAACTTGACTTGTAGAGCTTCTTTACAGTGTAAATAATTTTAATATGTATGTTATTACTTTTAATATATATGTTATTGCCTATATGGCAAACAGAAGGGAATAATACCTTTTGACCCGCCGTGCAGTAGTCTTCCAAGGCGAAATATGACAGCGCGCTCGTATTCTTGGACTACCTGAAAGTCAACAGAGATCAAGATGCAGGGAGGAACGGATGGAAACTAACTTAAGCTGATGCTTGCCAACTGCGTGGTGTATCTCACCTTGAAGCATATACACAGTGAAAAGGGAAAGGTGAAAATGACCAGCAGCCAAGAGCATACTGTCAAAAGTCCCGCGCATATTCCATGATTACCGTCGTCGTCCTTTGGTTCATCCAGGTGAGCTAAACCTCGGTAATGATCAGACAATGACCTTTTGCAAAAGATCGTGGCAATATAAAAGATTCTAATGCTATCGACCTGTCTGTCTGTCTGTTTGTCTGTCTGTCTGTCTGTCTATCTGTCTGTTTGTCTGTCTGTTTGTCTGTCTGTCTGTCTGTCTGTCTGTCTGTGTGTGTCTGTGTCTGAGTGTCTGTCTATGAAATCTCTATCTATTAGTACAAGTATAATTTATCCATTCATCTAGAGATACCGTGTAGTACTGTATTTCTTGTTTTATACGGTACCGGCTATGGCAGCTTGAGGACCGGCATGGGCACCGAGACCGCCCGCCTCAATCCGCGGCTGCATGGTGAAGATGTCCCCGTTGTGTCTCGATTCCATGTTGACCGGTGCGATGTCTCAACGTCAACCAAAGCATTTGGAAAAAAAAGTTGAAGACCTGTGTAGAGTTGCCGAAAGGATGAAACGATTTTTCACACACTGCGGGGTTCCTTGACAAATAATCGGTCTTAACTCAGACAAACCCACTGCAGTGGGAGTTTTATTGCTAGCACAGCTGTCACACAAACCTGGACGACCGGAAGTAGACAGCGCTTGTATTGCTCGAAAAGCAATTTGTGGGAGAGTTCACCTTGTTGACTTGTGTTGACACAGTGGCGGTCTCCCTGCAGGGACCACGGGATCAAGTAACGGACTCGCACGTTAACTTAGTACACCTCTGATGATACTACGCGTGTGTAAGCATGATCCGTGGGATTTGGTATGCAGACATTTCTGGAAAGGTCGGAAACGCAACTTGGAGTAACTCTTTCCGTAACAAACTAACATTTATGTAACCTCTACGTGTAGTAAACACAGTGCGAGCCTACGAGGTTCCGCAACGGCGCACTTCCCAGCGTGAAACGTTTCTGGCAAGAACTCGACCGAAATGTGTTCCGAGGAAATCGATTGGCAAAAGAATTTCCAACGTT
>LRSR01004701.1:0-10493 GCA_001579985.1 Hypsibius dujardini | reverse complement strand
ATTGATCGATTGAACGAGCGTTGATTGATCGATTACACGAGCGTTGATTGATCGATTGCACGGGGCGTTGATTGATCGATTGCACGGGCGTTGATTGATCGATTGAACGGGCGTTGATTGATCGATTGCAGGGATTGTTTGTTTGAGTGGAAGTTTTTTCCTCGGTGTTCAAATAAGTGTAAACGAATGTCGATGGACAATTGATTGCTTGATTTCTATGGCATTTTCTGTAAACTTGCTGATCGAACCCAATTTTCGTACAATCTTCTTGTAGGGATTCTAATTTTAAATGGCCGGAGAAAAGGCTGTCTACTTTTAATAAATGCAGTTTGATTTTACATAAAACTAGAAAAGTAGAAAATTAATATTTAAAAGTACGGTGTCATTTTATTTTATGCTCCAAAATTTGCGTGGAATATTAAGATATTCTATTTATTTTTCTATTAAATACCGAAATTAATGTGTGTTTTTTCATAACGTTGACATAAAAAGATTTCTAAAATGAACTTTACATTTTTTCGACAGGGCAAGAAGGATTACGACGATGCGGTGCGGTTGCTAAATGATTTGAAGATCTGGAGCGAGGCTCCGTCCACGGCAGGATTGATGGGATGGAAGCTGAATGAGCACTTCCGGAAGGGGATACAGGCCATCGTCGTGGGAGGAGGCCCCTCATGGAGTGGGGATGATCAGCCTACAGCGGAAGAGACTACTCCAAAGTAACGTTATAAAGAAAGGCCCATTTCAATCAATTGATTGATGTATTGATTGTTATTCGATCGCCTGTATAGTAATAAATACGCCTGTTAATTTACCGAAACTTATTAATTTGAATGGTATTACATAGTGGGCATTTTGTCAGATCGAATTGATTTTGAGCTTTTACGTTAATGTTTCGTTTCTTTTGTGTTTAGGGACATACCTTTTATCCAAAATTACGCCCGCGAAAGATGGGACGTTGTGCTGCATTTCCTCGCTGGACTAAGCGGTGCGAGCCAGATATCGCGCGATACGGTGGAGGTACTGACCAACGCTGGTCTCATTAGAGGGTGAGGCCTTTCATTTATCTTCCACAGATTTTTAATGGACATAGGGATGTAAATTCTATGTGTTTCCAGGTCTAACTCCACTGAGAGTGGAATCACGCAGAATGGCTTTCGATTCTTGCTGATGGACACTCCGAGTCAAGTTTGGCGGTTCATTTTGGCCTATCTTCATACCGTTCCAAAATGGGGAATGGACCTAATCGAGTGTATTTCCTTCATTTTTCAACTCAGCTTCTCCCAGATCGGCAAAGTACGGTCGGTCGATGATGCATGGACACTAGCTTGCCTTATATGTTTTTCTGTCTGTATGTCTGTCTGTATGTCTGTATGTCTGTATGTCTGTCTGTCTGTCTGTATCCGGTATGTCTGTCCAATTGTCTGTTTCACTGTCTCTGTTTATCTACATGTCAGTCTTCCTGCCTGCCTAGCACCGTCTGTCCATCTATTCTGTCTGACCTCGGTCCGTCTCTCGGAGCAATAAATAGCCGGTATTGTCGAATTACTTGGCTCCTGTTCTGGCCCTCAAAGCATAATCTCGTTTTTTCATTTTAGCACTATTCCACCATCGGATTTTCTTCCAATCAACTTCGAACACTTCAACATTTTCGGGAGTATGGTCTCATCTACATGCGAAGCAAAAAGTCCTCCCGTTACTACCCCACCAATTTGGTCGTTAACCTCAGTGCCGGAGCTGGACTGAACACCAGCGCGTTCAGTGAGGGATATATTATTGTGGAGACCAACTACCGGATCATGGTGTATACTGATTCGCCGTTGAAAATTGCTGTGGTCAGCTATTTTTCAGATATGCTGTATAGGTGCGTTGTTTTCTTATCTCTGTATGCCTGTCTGTCTGTCTC
This sequence comes from Hypsibius dujardini, assembly GCA_001579985.1. NCBI lineage: Eukaryota > Metazoa > Tardigrada > Eutardigrada > Parachela > Hypsibiidae > Hypsibius > Hypsibius dujardini. Next base: position 8,587 of record LRSR01004701.1, on the reverse strand, counting down.
TCTGTCTGACTGACTGACTGACTGACTGACTGACTGACTGCCTTTCTGTCGTTCCATCCGCCGTTCTGTTATTCTGTTTGCCTCTCTGTCTGTCTGTCTGTATGTATGTCAAACCGTCTGTCTGTCTGTTTGCATGTCGGTCTGTCTGTCTTTTGCCTTTCGGTGAACTAGTCGATGTGGCTGGAGTGTTGATTGCCCCCTTTCAGGTTTCCCAATTTGGCCCTGGGTATGATTACCCGTGAAAGCATCCGCAGAGCCCTAATGAAGGGCATCTCGACCGACGAAATCATTAAGTTCCTGCGGATGCACGCTCACCCGCAAATGCGCGAGAACAATCCCGTCCTCCCGAGCACACTGACCGATCAGATCAAACTGTGGGAAATGGAGCGGGAGAGGTGCGTATTCGCCGACGGAGTTCTCTACAACAACTTCCTCTCGCAGAAAGACTTTGAAATGCTGCGAAATTACGCCTCCGACCTGGGCGTGGCCATGTGCAGTAATGCGGCGAATAAGGTGGTGGTGGTCTCTCCAGAAGGCCACGATCAAGTGCGGGCGTTCTGGAAACGGCAGAAAAAGGAGTGATGGACGGCGGTGATCTTATTACTCACGACTCTTTTTTCATCCCCCATTTATTATTCACATTGATTAGCAAACGAATTAACGTTCAAGTTGAAGGTTCAAAGAATCAACGAAGTAATGTCTTCCTCTTGTGCTTCTCCCTTTTTGAGCGGGAAAGATGTACCGCTGGTTGAGAAACTCATTTTAAGTCGTAATTACATGTTCCCCTACAGCACAATTGCTGTCTACACACACATACAGTCACAGCTGTAGGTACAGCTGCGCCTAGGTCACTTTGAGGGTCCGCTGTTTGGGTTTTGGCAAGCCGTGTGGGTCATTGGAGTTCTTTTTTTTCCAAGGCACCGTTGACCGTTTATTGAACGTAAAAATTGTGCCCCAGGGTACCAAATATCATCACTCACTCATTTATGAATTTTGCTACAACCATTATTTTAACGATCTCCGGAATAGCTCCAGGGTGGAATTTGAAAATTTGAAAATTTGATTTGTCCCACACGGCATCCCAAAACCCAAACATCGACCCACAAAGTAACCTCGATAAAGCTGTAGGCGTAAAACTACGAAACGGAATGGCTGTTTCTCCGCATGTGTAATTATTAACTACCAGTAAATTCTAAATCTTAAGTACAAAAGCGTCAATGCGAAGCGTTTATAATTTTCCGCGTTTTGTTTTGGGTCATTTTGACGACTTAATCGATCTCTACGGTGTCGCATGGACTCATGGCACGTTGAAGTCTCACTCCCGCAAGTTGATGCATTGATTGACTGATTCCAAGGTCTCCGTATAAAATGCCAATTTCTTGCAAATCCATAGAGAACTCTCCAAACCAACACACGAACTCTGTGAAACCACCAAAGCATAAATAATCTAACCATTTGTACACAATCGCGTACATACAGTAGCTACATACAAAGTACAAAAATATTCGGAGGAGACGAAATATTCACATCCACCCGAAGTTGCGCATACTGAATAGTGCGCATATAGTAGGACTAACTGTCCTACGACACAACATAACTGCAAGATTCAACTTCCCCAGTTCTTAGCAAACTAATCGAAGGATTGCCCTACAATAGGGCTACCAAAAAAAGCTCGAGCAGCTGCAGGAGGAATTTATCCGCGTCCAACAAACCGTTTGAGAAGATCAGTTTGATGGCGCTGCTGTTGTCTTCGGAGTAGGCGTTGGTCTTTCCCGAGCCGTCGCAGCAGCCACTTTCCTCCGGTCATCCCATACCATCCCGGACATCGAGCCTAACGTTAACAAAATCGCCGGCTGGCGATCGTTCACGTAGTGGTAAGCTTTCCTGCCGAGGTGAGCGTTCATCTTCGCGACATTGGCGGTACGGAAGCAACAATCCCCTGAATTGCACACCACCGTGCGCTCCCCGCAGTGTCCGGCATGTTCCGGCCCCGACAGGTGGCGGATAAAGTCCTCCTGAGAAGCGGTGAAATAGGCGCACACGTAGCACTGGTACAGCCGGAAGGGGGCAGAAGCGGGGACGGCGTTGTGCGACTCCGCCACATGGGATGCTGATGGTGTCTCCTTTTTCCGTTGGTTCTTTACCTTTACTCGCTTGCTATTCTTCGCCGGCTTCATTGGCACTTCCCAGGCTATGTACCGTAATGAGAAAAGTGCAGATAAAGCGTACAAAAACGATGTGCTTAAAAAATAGCTGCGAGCGATTGCGAAAGGCACGCGCAAAAAAAGCACAATAAATCAGCTTGTTTTGCTTTCGAATCTGATTTTCGCACTTTCCCATGCAGATCCAATTCCGCGATGACGTCACGCACAGGGAGTTGGCCCAATGGTTAACGTGGTGCTGAACACCACGTCCTGTGTCTGACGCTCGATTCTCTACTCGTAACCAAATTATAGCACTAATTGAATTAAACTATTTACCTCAGTAAGTGTAAGACTTTAAGCACCAACCGAGATAAATAGCTTAACTTGGCTAACGCTATAATATGGTCACATGTGTTATTTGGTTATCTCCTCTGGATGCACTGGTAGAATTCTCTCCACTTTACTCACGACTCATCAACTTTGTGGAATGATGAGAAGATTTATACTTTTTTGGAACATAGATATTCCAGATTAAATTTTCATTTGCCTGTTTCTCTTCCACATTTTATACGCAAGGATGGAAAAGCTGATAACGAGAAGGGCTACGGTGGAGCTGCGCGTGCTCAATTTGAACTTCTGGTAAGCAATCAATTCATCAATCAATCGGTAGCTTTTTACTCAACATTCAATCAATCAATTCAATCGATAGCCAATCAAGTAATCAATCCACCAATCAATCGGTAGCTTTTTACTCAACATTCAATCAATCAATTCAATCGTCAGCCAATCAAGTAATCAATCCACCAATCAATCAATAGCCTTCTACTCAACATTTTGTGCAATGCAAAAAACACGCTCTGACGCTTCATGAACTTACGCGCCCTTGTGTCCGTTGACTTTTTTGCTGAATTTTTTCTTTGGTAGGGGTTTGAAATGGGTGCCCAGTTTCGTCTGCAAAGACAGGCAGATGCGATTGAATGCATTGGTGGAAGTGCTCAGCTCAGAAGACTCCGCCAATTGGGATTTCGTTGTCCTGGAAGAGGTATGCAATTATTTCACAAATAAGAAAATAATATCAGGCGGGGAATCTTTGTTTGTTTTGGGAAAGTTTAGGTTTGGAGTAACGATGACTATATCGCCATAGCCGACAGCGTTAGGAGAATTTACCCACACAGCCACTATTTCTACAGGTATGCATGGAATATGCTGGTTGATTGCTGTATTGAATGGGAAGACAGAGTGCTATAATATGGGCGGTTGATTGATTGATTGATCATTGATCCCTTCGGTTCCTTTTGTGCTAATTTAAGATAAATGTGAAACAGGGTCAAAATGATAGATCTATTTTCTGAAAGGCATGTTTAATTTGCCGCATAGCTTGTACATTTTCTGGGCTAAATATTTCATTTACTTGATCGCTTTGCACGAGGAGTGAATGAGGAATAGTGAACACTTGATTGATTGATCACTTTGTGGAGTGCGGACTTTTCACTTCGTACCAGAACTCGTGAGTTGTAAAAAGTTCTCCGCGTGGAAGCCGCTATTTGTTTTATTTATTTATCGTTGTGTTTGAACAATCACTCTACGACTCCACGTGGTAGCAACTGAAGCTGCTTAATGCGACGCCTAAACCTTTGGTGTCTTTGTCTTTGTAGCGGAGTCATCGGGAGCGGAGTTTGCGTCTTCTCTAAGGGGCAAATCATCTCCGTCCTGTCCCACGCTTACTCGCTCAACGGATACGCCCACAAAATTCTACACGGCGACTGGTTCGGCGGCAAAGTGGTGGGACTGTGCAAGATCGCGCATAAGGGTCTTCGCGTCAATTTGTACGCTACTCACGTACGTCTGACATGCGGTTCGCAGGAAGCTTGTACGACAGTTGTCAGAGCTTGAAATTTTACCGAAAGCTAACAGGCGTCGAGTACCATTGAATGCAAATGCACAGAGATAAAACACCGGCACTGGCCAGACAGACACACAGACACACAGACACACAGACAGACACACAGACACACAGACACACAGACACACAGACAGACAGACAGACAGACAGACACACAGACACACAGAAAGACAGACACACAGACACACAGACACACAGACAGACAACCAACCAACCAACCAACCAACCAGACAGACAGACATCCAGGCATACAGGCAGACAGACAAACATACAGATAGACAACCAGATAGCTCTTCCCGTTGGTTATTATATCTGTATTTCGATATTTCTGCAATATTGCTTTCTTTTCAACGAGCGTTAGACCTTCCTCTGCATTGCAGATTCATGCCGAATACAATCGTGTATCGGATGAGTACCTGCCTCATCGCATTTCTCAGGCATACGAACTGAGCCAGTTCATTCGGATGACCAATTCCGACACAGATGACGTGAACATCGTCGCTGGCGATTTCAATTTCGAACCGGACGACCTCGGCTACGCCATTGTCCGGCGTTTTGCCGACCTGAAAGACGCATGGATGACACGGCTAGACGTGAGTGCCCTTAATAGCGCCTGTATTTGCTAATTACTCGGGCTGGTTTTTATTTCTTTGCTCCTTGGATTGAGTGTTTTAGCCGTTGTGTCGTTATAGTTGGACAGCGCTGACGATGGAAACACCTGCAACACGCCGGACAATATTTATTCCATCTGTGAAGGCAAGGACGATCGCACGCCAAGGGGAAAGCGAATCGATTATATTCTGTACGGTCAAGTGCAAGGTGAGTTTCGCGTTCGGCAGTTAATGACGCGTGTTATGGGCGGAACATCAATTGTGGGCAATAATAAGTCAACCGGGCTGTGCCTATTGAGTGCCGTTCACCAAATTACCACTGTAGGGACAAATATACGGAAAAGCACAACTGTACAATCAAACAATCAAAGAGGAGGAAATCTGATACGAATCAATCAATCGAGCACAACGAGTAAGCTGTACTTGATCTAATACCAGTGTTGTAATGAATTCATGAGATCGCGAGCATACCGTACGAGTTACGGGACGAGAGTTTTTTTCACGAACTGCCCGGATTGAGTTTTTATTCGACACAAACATATAATAATAGCGGGGATTGAAAGTAGGGGAGCTTGGCCTTTGCAGTTTTGTAGCAGTGTACTATTGTTTGAGCCTTCATTTGTCGCGCATATATCTAAAAAATGAGGAAAAGTTAGAATTTTTCACAAGTTTGTCTGTCACTTGGCTGGTTTGCAGGCCGAACTGGTGTTACATGCGGATCGTGTCAGACCGTGCTCAACCGGATCCCCGGCTCCAAGCTCTGCTATTCCGACCATAAGGGCATCGAAGCTGTACTTGAAGTTGGCTCGCCCGACAGCGGTAACGTGAACGTTTTCCATCCTTAACCCATTAGTTTCCCTGACTCACTTGGGACGATTCTCGGGGGGGGGGGGGGGACGCAGAACAGCATGTCTGACAGACGTTGTTTATTTGTCAATCTGCAGTGGCACCGACGCTCTTCAGTCCAGCCATCGGACCGAACGTCGTCCCGACCTTTGAGAACACCTTCGACAAGGCCCTGGCCGTCCTGGACAGCGGAGTGCGACGCATCAATCAAAACCGCCAGGTCTACATGATCGCTCTGGTGGTCCTGTTCAGCCTGTTGATCGGGACCGCGGAGGTGGACCGTCAGTCTCTCGCCCTGGCTCGTTGGTCCATGAACGCGCTGCGTGTGACCCTGGTGATGGTGATCACCTTCTGCTTCTGGTCCGCTGTCATCCTCAACCGCATCGAGTACCACGCGTTGCTGGCCGCCCGCAATGCCATGATCATTCAGCGGAAGTGGGACGATGCGCAGAGCGAAACATCAACGTCTGCTGGTGAATCGGAGAAGGCGCAGTTACCAGGTGTAGGTTTGCAGCTGAAACATTTGGATTCCAAAAACGACGCAATTGATTTCGAAAGAAACACGGATGATCATTAGTTTATACATTTGCGCGAAATTGTTTTTTAATGATGATACTGTGTCTGTTTCATATGACCTTCGCTTGCCGGTGACCGACTGATACCATAAATGAGTACTACTACTGCATTTCCGGTCGATTTCATTTTTCAGCATGTCATTCGATTTCAGCGATGTGTTTTTCCCGGTTATTGCTGGAGTTTTTAATTCATCTCAAATCGTTTTTGGCCCCCTTGCAGGTCCTTTCATGACATTCTTTGGCTCAATAAGGTTTAGGCAGAACAAAGTACACTCGAATGGCAACATTCAGAGCGACAGACATACAGACAGACAAACAGACAAACAGATAAACAGACATACAGACAGACAAACAGACAAACAGATAAACAGACAAATAGACAACCAGACAAACAGATAGACAAACAGGCAGGCAGACAGGCAGGCAGACAGACGCACAGACACACAGGCAGACAGACAGACAGACAGACAGAGACAGACAAACAGGCAGCCAAACAGATAAATAGGCAGGCAAGCAGACCGACACACATAGGCAGACAGACCATGCTACAGACAGTCAGACAAACACAGATCATATACATATTAGGTGGGGATGAGTCGGACAAGCTTACAGCCATTAGCGGTACGTGGGAAGCCCATGGTAACCTGGAGAGCGGAACATGTTTATCAGAGGAATCTCCAATCTTAAACGTATTTTACCTTCAATCACGGCTGAACCGAGCTGACAAAATGCTGCAGACATAAATTATGTTACTCTCGACTCATGCCTCTCTCCTTGCATTTGCGTATTTCGTGATTGCTACTGAACTTCCGGTGAAACCACCTTCTACGCTACCGGAAAAGATCAGAATCCTCTCGGCCGCCGGCATTCGGAACGCCAGCGACCCTTCGGTTTTTGAGCAGTATGATGTCTTTTACCTTGATCTCATCCCTCCTCCAGCCCGACAGAAACGACATGCCGCCAAACTCCTCCATCATCACGACCGGGTATACAGCACGGTGCTGTTCGGCGAACCGACCAGCCTCCGCCTCAACCGTGTCGCCATGACCGGCAGAAACTTCACAGTTACAAGTATCGGTGAAAATGAAACGTCAGTGTCATCGTCCAATTTCGACTGCCACTACGAAGGTCTGGCCGAATCATGCCGCTCCTCCAGCAACTGCCAGGAGGGATCAGCGGCGGTCAGTAACTGCGGATTCGGTCTGCACGGCTACATCAGCTTCACTGACAGTTTGGGAAACGTGACGGTCTTGTACCTCCGTTCGGTGGGTGACAGTCACAACACAAGGTACGGTACCACTGTCCACAGATAATGTGTAACCGTTTGTAGCTGCCCGTCGGTTTGCGGACGTTTCCATGTCCGGCGAGCAGATGTTCGGAAAATTATTTCAAGCGGACCGAAAATTAAAAATGGCTGGTTTTCTTTTACAATGTGACGGCGGACGGTCTGACCCATTTACGAAGGGTGACAGATGGTTGGCAGAAATATGGCAACGGTTCGTCAGAGTGATGGAGAGTTTGGTGAATGGTGGTCGCATCAATATCCGCAACCGTTCGTCACTCTGTGGGACCGACCGTCAGTCTGACGGAAATTCCACCCATTGCCGGTCTGCCCACCAACCGTTCCACACTCGGTTGAACCGACCGATATTCTAACGGACTTCCTACTGCGTCGAGTATTTTGTCGACCGGCCGTTTAACACTCGGTCAAACTCACTGTCACTCTGAATAACTGCCCACTGCTCCGACCGTTCTCCATCTGCGCGTTGAATGGGTCCCATCAAACCTGCGGCCATTCCGTCGAACCACCTACTTCGACCGGCTGTCGACCAACCGTTCAACACTCGGTTGTACCTTCCGTCGGACCGTCCACTTGAATCGTCCGTCGACCAACCGTTCAGTACTCGATCTTACCTTCCGTCGGATCTTCCACTTCGATCGTCCGTCGTCCAACCGTTCAGTACTCGGTCTTACCTCCCGTCTCTCTGACGGACCGTCCATCATTCTTGCACTCAGTCCACCAACTGTGCGCATCAAAGCCAAACCCACCGTCACTCTGACGGACCGTCCACTGGTCCGACCGTCTGGAACCAGCTATCAAAACATGCGGTCAGAAAAGCCATGAGTCTGTTCGGTCAAACGTCCATTACCCCATGCAGTTCCGTCTAACAATCCCTTTGGTGAGATATTCCAACCACAAAATTTTTATTATTTGAGTCGCTCAAGAACCTTTTTTGACTTGATATTTTCGAGGGTAGCTAACAAACGGTTACAGCTGACAGACAAACGAAGCCAAAGACCCGTTGTCTGGTATAGCGGACTATCTCTAATCCGTATTGCAGTGGGCCCCATCTAGCGAAACGAATTTTGACTTTAGGAGACGATTTGCATGCCACGCCTCATTCCACCGTCTCCACTTCGGATATTCTCACAGTAGACGGAGATAGTTTGCCAATCACCAGCAACGCCACTGATGAACCCCTTAGAGTGAATGATCCCAAGTCGAAA
>LRSR01004700.1:0-11720 GCA_001579985.1 Hypsibius dujardini | reverse complement strand
GTGCCTATGGGGTGTTCCAGTTTGTCGACTCCGCCACCGATTCCGGGCAGACCAGCGATAACGACTCGCGGCGCTACTCACAGGATCACACGCCGCGTCGCAAGTCCAACCACGCGGCGCCGAGCGCGAGGAAATTGATGGTGGCCAACTTGCTGAATGAGATTTACGGGCCGGACCATGCGGATGAGTATAGCGATGATTTGGAGGAGGTACGGACGACGCAGACAGACTGACTGCAAGAAGGATCCACAGACACAGACACAGACACAGACACAGACACAGACACAGACACAGACACAGACACAGACACAAACACAGACACAAACACAGATAATCAGACCTAAGGGTGAAGAGAGTCAGTCACTCAGACAGGAAGACTGGCAGACAAGTAGACAAGCAGGCCGACAAGTTGGTATCTAGATCACGGAACAGACGCGTTGGAAGACCTACGAGTGGAGACCGTCAGTCAATTAGACTGGAAGATATTGTCAGCCAAATAGGGAGCAGGAACAGGCACGTAGGCAAAGAGGCCACTTTACGCGTGGAGACAGTCTCCCAATCATTCAGGAAAACTGGCAGACAATTAGGCAGACGGAGGACAGATAGACAGACAGACAGACAAGCAGGCAGAAAACGGACTAGTAAGCAAACAGACAGACAGAACGAGCGGCACACAGCAGAGAAGTTATAATCAACATCCCATGCAATGATAAAGTGATAGATCGAAACAATTATAACCTGTGACCTATAAAAGGCCGACAGGTAAGGAGACGGGACTCTACCACGTCTACTACAATTCCACTACTGTACAGAAGTACTTGTATTAGACATTCAAGAAAGGCATTAGTTTGCAGCGGCGAAAACTAATCCAGATGTTTACAGACGAGAAACCTAGTGAGGCGGACTTCGACAGCTAGCCAGACAAGCAACAGTGGCAAAACGGCACATGGACACCACGCTCATCACGGCCTCGTAGACTACACGTCTTGGCGGCTGGAGAAATACAGCGCGCTGAGCCAGACGCTCCAGAAACAAGGTTATCAGGGAACCGACCGACTGGACCAGACAACGCTGCAATCTATGGGTAAGTCTTTGTGCTAAATCCGAGTTCCATTTTATCTCTGTCGTGCATCGTGCATTTGGCTGTAATAATGTAACTTAATTGCATCCAGAGACCATTAAGATTACGGCTGGTTGCCTGAATATTTCCAATGTAATGTCTGCCTATAGTCTACGGTATGCTCCCCAACTGCTATAACATTCATTCGTTATGCGTCAGATCTGAGCCCGCCTATATTTTGTCTGGATGACTGCTTGTCTGTCTGTCTGTCTGCCTGCCTGTCTCTCTGTCTGTCTGTCTGTCTGTCTGTCTGTCTGTCTATCTGTCTGTATGTTGATTGCCTTGCGTTTAATCGCACAGTTACATGTACCTCTTTGCCTGTGTTTGTCTATTCACCGGACTGATGTCTTATACCTGTTCGCCTTTTTTAATTGCGTCTGCGTGGGCGTTCGCGTTTGTTCCTCCGACTGTCTGCATGCTTCAAGGCCTGTAATTATATCCCAGTCGAGCATTCGGTCTGTGTTTGCGCAATGCATCAACGTCATAGACCGCGAAATCCGAGCCACTTCGAGGTCGCACAACAAAGAATTAAAAATGACCCATTCAGACAGTCGCGCTAATTGCCGTTTCTGTGTTTCTTTTTCCATCCCCCCCCCCTGCGCCTCCAGACAATAAGGCACTGCGGAGCTTGCTGGCGTCATACGAAAAGACGACGGACACCGTCAGCCACTACCTCGTCCAGGAGCTGAAACGCAAGGACTACCGGCAGATCTGCCAGAGTAAACACTGTCTAATCGTGTCAGCCGCCCTCAACGCCCTGACTACGGGCTCACCGAAACACAGTATGTACCACAGCGCACAATTACACACCGCCGGTGGTGTTCTTACACCACTGGTGGTGTTCTTTAAACATGCCATAAGAAATATCAGGTGATCGCAAAATTAAATTTGCATGTTATAATATTGAAATAAAATATTATTTTAAGGCCAAAACAAGCGGCTCTTTTAAGTAAAATACGTTTATTTTTTTTAGTATGTTTTGCAAAGAATGTAAAAATATTCATTTATTCATAAAATATGATTGTAATATTTAGAATGAAAATCCATATTTAAATATCAGGTGATACAGTGTATACCCTCCCGTTTGATACGCATTTACGCGGGATAGAAGATTATCCCGATTTCGAGATCAAGGTCGAACGGCATCGTATACATCTGTGTAATCACAGTTGATCCAGACGGTCGGTCGTTTTTTCTCTCGTGCCCCGATATGTGTGGCGGGTGATTAGGAAACACACAAGGTCCTCCGCCCAGCGTACTGGGAATGTTAATTAGAGAATGTATCGAGATCCAAATCCCCAGCCCCAACCTAATGACACTTCCCACAGACGTCACGCCACTTGAATGTCTGTCTCGCTGAATGAATGGGGCGGATGTAGGCATATGTACCGTAACGATCCCGACGACGGGCGACAGGAAGATTAAATTAATTTAACAAGGGCTGTCGCTTGCAAAGGTCACAATGGAGGCGTCATTCACGGAGCCCATTTGGACTCGCGCTCGTACGTAGGCGTCGTCGGAATAATTATTCATTTATTGCCAGTTTGGACTAAATTATGTTAACTTCCGCGTCGTTGACAGCTATCAGTCGTATGGTAATTAAAATGCTCACAGACAGATAGCCAGGCAGGCAAGCCAGGCAGGCAGACAGACAGGCAGGCAGACAGACAGGCAAACAGGCAGGCAGGCAGGCAGGCAGGCAGGCAGGCAGGCAGGCAGGCAGACAGGCAAGACAGGCAGGCAGACAGGCAGACAGGCAGGCAGGCAGGCATGCAGACAGATAGACATGAACAGATAGACAGACAAATAGCAGACAGACTTAGATACAGGTAAGCAAATAGACGGACTGCTGACTGATTGACAGACAAACAGACAGAATTCGGACACACAAACATGCAGACAAACAAACTGAATACAGACACGCAGGAAGCAGGCAGACAAACAAACAGAATAACAGACAAAGAGGTCGACAAAGAAACGGACAATCAGACAAACTGATGGGCCAACAGACAAACGAACTGATTAAAAAATTAACGAACGGACGGCCAGAAAATCTAAAAAATCTAACAAGGAGCAGACACACAGACAGTCAGGAAATTTTCAGCTGTGGATAGACGAACTCAGGCAGACGCAGGAAGGCTGACAGGCAGACAAAGGGACAAATAGCGATGGAAGGAGTTATAAACAAGGTGGTCCTTATGTAAACTATTACGGTGATCATAAAGTGCAGGAAAATCGAACAAAGTGGCTTTTTTCACTCTAAGCCCATATCTATGAGTCTTGATTAGGCCGCTGTGAGCTTATCGATCTCGTTTAGCTCTTTTCGTCCCTGTCGTCTTCCCCACCGCATAACATCTCGGTCGAATGGGCGGGAATATTGCGCGTACACACACACATGCAAGTTGCAGCTTTTCTCTAGACCTTTCAACTCGCAGTATATAGGTCTCAGGCTGTAGATGCTACCGTATCCCATCGAGGCGGGACGGCGTGTGGAGGATAAAAGGCCGCGTCCTGCCGTGAGAATGTTTTGGATTGAGTGTGCAGATCAACATTTCCGCCTTTTCAAACTGTGCAGCTAGGGACCCTCACTCTCTCATCGCGACATACACACACACACACATACATATGACGACTTTATAATTTTTACTCTCTCCCATTGACATCGATTCGGACGACGAGGAGTCCTCTCCATCCATATCAGCGTGTGTGCTGTGTGTGTGTGTGTCTTTGAACTCCCATTTCATGCTTGTCTAATTTCTCCCATTTTTTTGACGTTCAATCTTTTTTTCTACCAAGTCGCGTGAAACTTATCCTTATACATACGGCTTATTCCCTTGACCGATCATCGTCGTTAAAATTCGACCTAAAAATTAGCAATCATGATGAACACTCTGATTCGCGAGCTTAGTCACCGTCGAAAAAGTATGGCACACATAGTTTTGCTTGCCTATTCAGCGAGAATTTCAATCGATCATCAATTTTTGGTTTAAATGAGCACTTGTCTGATTTTAATTGGTCATTTTAGATGAGTCCAATCGGATTAGATTTTCCATTGCGCCACCACCGGGCGACGGGTACCTGCATTGGGTGGACGGAATGCGAGCGGTTCTCCGGCTTCCGGGCGGTCTGCCGACTGCATTCCGGAAAACGGTAAGGTTGCGCTTGTCAAAGCGGGCTTCCGCCGCATTACTTGTCTATGACATTGTTTGGGTGGGATCACAAAAAAAAGTTGGTAATCACAGACTTGCAGACATGCATGAGAGACAGGCCAAAACCGGCAGGCACCGACAAAGTTAGCGATGAGTACTACAGGCCTTGATTCACCGACATCCGACACTCAGACAAGCCGCAGCAGCACAGTTACAGACAACTGAAAAGTTTAAATCTGAAACTGTCTGTGTCTATGCATGTGTCTGTTTGTAATTGTGCTGTGTCTGAGTTCATGTCTGTGTCTGTGCTGTGTTTTTGCTTATGTCTATGTTTATGTATGTATCTGTGTCTGTGCCTGTGTATATGCCTGTGTTTGTGTCTATGTCTGTGCTGTGTCTATATCTATGTCTGTGTCTGTGTCTGTGTCTGTGTCTGTGTCTGTGTCTCTGTGTCTGTCTGTGTCTGTGTCTGTGTCTGTGTCTGTGTCTGTGTCTGTGTCTGTGTCTGTGTTTGTACATTATCCGTGTTTATATTCGTGTCTGTATCCGAAGCTATGTCTGATTTTGGCCTCTTCTTCCTTTGCCTCTTAGTACCCTGTCTCATAGCAAGACTCATTTACACTACAGCTGCCAGCCGTACAGACAACCAGAGTAGTTATCCATCCAGGCATAGGCAACGACTGTTTGCTTAAAATCAGTCATATAACCAATAGTCCGGCAATAAAACGTAATTCATCGATCCCTGTTCTGATTGAACTGCCGGCCTTCTACACAGGACCAATATTTTATGATTACCGATCGACATTCCCCATTAGGTACGGTAATATAATAAGAGTAATCATGCTGATTTACGTGATTGCAGATGTGGACCACTATCGCCAACCGATATATTTCTCAGCTGGCCTTCGACTGGGAGAAGGTAAAACGGCTGCTGCTGCACGATCGCTCCAATCCCGATGAAGAAGCCCTCGGCATTCAGATCCTCAAGGATCTCCATCGGACCGGGGTGACGGATTACTGCGGCGACCACAATGATCGAGAAAGGAACCTCTTGAAACGTGTCCTGTTAGCGTATGCTCGCTTCCGGCCGTCTGTCGGGTACTGTCAGGGCTTCAACATAATCGCAGCAGTGATTTTGGACGTCGTCGATAAGGACGAGGAGGAAGCACTAAAGGTACGATCGGGGGCACAGTTGGTTGATATATGCGTAACACCGGAAGGTACCGTGCAATCGGGAGTATTCCGTTTCCGGGATCGAAAACGTGAAAGATGGATTACTTCACTGACGCACATATATGCCGAAGTACTAGTATATAGAGCATCCGATACGGTAGTCGAGCGGATGATGCAATTAACATTAGGAATTCGATTTGCAGTAAAATGCAAATGGCTGTTTGTCTGAATGTCTCTGTCTGTCTGTCTGTCTGCCTGCCTTCCTGTCTGTGTGTCCTGCCTGCCTGCCAGTCTGTCTGTTTGCCTGTTTGTCTGTCAGTCTGTCTGTCTGTCTCTGTCTCTGTCTCTGGCTGCCTGCCTGTCTGTCTGTCTGTCTGTCTCTGGCTGCCTGTATTTGATGGGTTTTTGTAGCTAACTTCTTCTAGCTAATGTATGCTTTATTTTTTGTAGATTATGATTTACCTCATTGAGCACGTTCTGCCGCCCAATTATTTCGCCAACGACCTGGAAGCACTGTCCGTGGACTTGTGCGTCTTCCAGGAGCTCACTCAGTCCTTCATGCCGGAACTATCGCAGCATTTGGATGCTCTGCGAAGATATTCTATGGAAGAAAGAGGTTGGTACCATTACCACAAATACTATTCCCCGTAAACGGAGACATGCACGGTGTATTACGTCGCGTAGTCAGCGGAGAGCGTCAGCAGTCCGTGATGTCTCGTCACACGCAGCGACTCAATTGGTGTTTATTTAAGCGCTCCTTTGTCGCCCGATCGATCCGCGGGCCCCAAACATTTCCAAATTAAACGCAGGCGGTTTCGAGTTGTTTGTTAAAATTGTTATACTGTGAGACTGGCTGTGTAAAGTGCTCGTGTGGCACTCAGCAGGAACTAGACTACTGTACTATTGGGCATGCCCTATTTGCCCAGTAAATTACCCCAGGGCAAAAAAACCGGGCGACACTTCCTTAATTTGTTGAACAAATCACTTGAATATTAAATAAATCAATCAATAATGTTTAGTAATAGATAAAAAATTAAAAATATCTGTTACATACATGATAACGTGGGCTTTTTAAGTAAACATTTAATATACATCTACATCTTTATACGAAATAGCTCATCTTACTTTACTTTAAATTAAGTCAATAACTCATTACAAACTTAACAAACTGGCAGCTATAAATATTTAATGAATTAATAAATAGTTAATATTAAATTTGCATAAATAATTATAAAGATAAATTAATCCAATGTTTAAAACGCAAGATGATTTTTTATTTAATTAGGCATTAAATTAAAATGGTGAAATTAATTACAGGAGCAAATGGAGGATACGAGCCACCCCTCACCAACCTCTTCACTATCCAGTGGTTCCTCACCCTCTACGCCACCTGTCTGCCACAAGAGTCGACCCTTCGCGTCTGGGACTGTGTCTTCCTTTACGGCTCAGCCATCCTCATGAAGACCTCCCTGGCCCTCCTCCGGCGGCTAGAAAAGTAGGTTACCCTCAGACAAACGACCCAATTTCACGTCGACCGTTTAATTATAACCATCCATCATCATCCCCAACAAGGCAACATGAAGCAACGCATTTCCCAATTGAATTTGTCTGTCTACTCCCCATTTAGGTACTTTCTACCGATGGAGACGGCCTTTGACTTCTATTCCATCATGAGTGAGCTGCAGCAGCGCATGCTGGAAGGTGCCTTGTTCGGGCCGGAGGACATCATCCAGGAGGTCTTCGCGGGGCCGGAGTTTGATCTGCGCGCGCTTCGCATGAAGCACTGCAACTCGCCGCACGACCTCCGACCGGCTCTGAAGACCTACCGCTCCCTCAATTCGCCCAACAGTCTGAGTGAGTCGCCGGAAGCACGCTTGATCGGTGGGTTCGGCAGGCGTCGCGCTAATTCCGCGAACAAGTTCATGGAACGTCGGAGCAGCTCAGCCGGTAAGCTGAAAAAGGGTTCCACACGAAGCTGGGGAACAAGGTTTACTTATAGACGCGAAGGATAGATCCACAGCTACAGACAAAAAGACAGGTTAACAGACAAAAGAGCATAGAGACAGAAAGACAGACAGACGGACGGACGGACGGACGGACAGACAGACAGACAGACAGACAGACAGACAGACAGACCGATAGACAGATAGACAGGGAAACAAAGAGACAAACGGTCAGGCAGGCAGCAAGACAGACAGACAGCCAGATGGACATACAGACAGCCAGATGGACATAGACAAACAGATAGGTAGGCAGACCGACAAACTTGCAGACAGGTAGACGGACAGAGGTACACTGAGATGGTCGGGTAAGTTATTGGTGAAATCAAACTGAATTTCAATCGCTTGTTCTACAGATGCCGAGATTGATCTCGTGAACCTAAAGAAGAAAGTCGAGGAGCAGAAGAAGGAGCAGCTCCGTGCGACAGTTTCCCACAACACCACAGCGGTTCTTAAAGAGAGCATCGCTTCGCGCCGCGGGTCGCTCTTCGTCGAGCCGAGTCCGCTGTTGGCGATGCTAGCGGCCAGCAAGATGCAGCACCGGAGCCATCCCAACAGTCCGGACGGCGCGGTCCCGTTTAAATTTCCACTTGCTCAGACCGAAAGTGTCTGCAGAATTGGGGATAACTACATTGTGACATCGCCACCGTCGCCGGTTGTCTCACCGCTGCGAAAGTCGTCACGCGACAATCGTGTGCAGAAACTGCAGGTGGCAGATTAAAAAGCTGATTTTGACACAGTGTATTGGCCGATCTGTGAGTATAGTATTCCCCCTTTTGATTTTTCCCGCTTTCAATTGCCGGATATTTTCTAAACTTTTACCCCGTAACATTTATATAGATATGTATGTATAAAAGATTAAACATAGCAGAAACGCGCACAGAAATGCAGACGAGGGGCACGCTGGTAGAAAAATATCTCCTGTTGGTTTACGACGTCATCGACTGAGAGGATGATCCACTGTGAGAATCCAAACCTTGATCCGATTCGCCGTCGCTTGACTCTTCTACAGGTTGAGAGTACGCGACGACCACGCGATCGTTCATCTGAAAGTACCGAGCATCCTGGTTCACTGTCTGAAGTGCGGCATCCAGAGTGGCCCACATCTGTAAAATTCGAATTCGAAATATTTGAGAATTTCACAACGGGGCGTAATCCCTGCCTGTCTTGTTTGTTTGTCTGTCTGTCAATCTGTCAGTCTGTCAGTCTGTCTATCAGTCTGTCTGTCTGTCTGTCTGTCTGTCAGTCTGTCTGTCTGTCTGTCTGTCTGTCTGTCCTCATCTGACTGTCTGCCCCCAATCTGTCTGTCTGTGTATTTGCTTGTTTGCCTGTTGGTTTGTTTAACGGTTTGTTATTACGGTTGTCCGTTCAGTTGGACTGCCTGACTGCCTTGTGCACCAACCGTTCGAACAAGGGGATCCGGCCTATCGAAGTAGTTCTTCAAAGCACCGTACAGACTGAAGTTGATGTAAGCCAATTCAACCTTGTCGTCTTCCTCACTCTGTGAAACGCAAAACTGAACATTGCCACGGTGGTCATACGGCACAAGAGCCATAGGTACGCCCAATAATCTCCAGACATACCAGCGACAGCACTGGAGTAGTCGCGATGCTCTCCCGGCCGGCCACACTATTGGCCCAGTCGGAAACGTATGCAAAAACGTAACGGTGTTGCGCGTCATGCTCCATGAGGTGCCACAGAAAATCGGGGAAGTTAACCGGCTCGACGATGAGTCGGTCGAGCTGAGGGAATATCGGACTTTGAGAGAGAACGTAGCAGGAAACGATCACCTTAAGATCGGTCGCCGTGCCAAGTTCCAAGTAGAGATTGACGAGCGATCCCTCGATCACTTCCATTGTTCTGGAAAACCGTCGAGAGTTATATGAAACAGTCACACAGTTCGCTGAACAGATGACTGAAGAAACAGTCAGGTATTCAGACAGCCCCGCATTCGTCACATTCAGTCAATTGAACTTCAGATCCAATTTCAGACATTCTGTCAACTGACTTCAGACATTCAGACAGCACAACTTCTGACATGCATACCAATGACGGTGCAGACAAGCAGAGAAACCACTGGTAATACATTTAGAAAGTAAAGGCACAAACAACTAGAAATAAGCAATCAGGTATCAAGCAACTCAATTCAGACATTCAGATAAGTGACAGAATAGAGGAGAAACAACCAGTCAGACATTAACACCATTCATGCTGGCACAGACAACTAGAGAAAAAGCCGTTCACACAGTCACACATGTGACAGCACAATCAACCATAACCAGACAGACACTACCCGGTCAAGACTATCGAAGAAGAAGTCGTGAGGTAGTGAAGCAAGACACACGGGCAAACGTTCTTCACAGACAGTCTAGCAGGCCTACCTTTCAATGTAGGCCTCAGCCGATTCGTGGCCTTTCTGGTAGACTTTCTGCTCATCTGGAATATTTATCCGGCTCAGAAAGCTCCCAATCTCTTTAAAAAAGTTATCCCAGTGATCGTTCGACAATGTCTTCACCAAGGTAAGCCTGCAAGGTATTACACAGTATTAGACTGCCGCTTTTTTGCCCAGCGATTAGACAACTCTTACCAGTTGGCAAACTCCCTGAAAACGGAAGCACTATCTCCAATGCCGCAAAACTTGACCAGTAACAACGCTTCTCGATAGAGTCGCAGGTCCATCGCCGTCCGGTGCAGTCGATGCGCTAGCGACTCGTTGGTTTTGGGAGAGATCTTGGACGGGTCGCACCCGGTCGCCGCAAGACCGGCACTCGACACGCCGATGGCGATTTCCCGATCGAGATCGGCCACGGTGATGGTGGGGTTCCCCGGTGGGAAGAGCATCTCCATGTCGCGTTGCCGGAGGTAGGGAGCCGAAGTAACCTCATCTTCCTATAAGCAGTCGTCAGTTGTACGTAAACTGAGACGGACATGTTTAAGAACAGAGTATTAATTACTTCCACTCCGTCGAAGAAGGGATTTGGTATGCTTCCGTTGGGGCTGCAGGCCACAATTTCCCGGACGTTGCAGAGCTTTTCGGTGATGGCAAGGTAACGTGATGAGGAATGTGATTTCTGATCTTTTCCCGCCATCGCCAGACAGAGTTCCACCACTAAAGATCGCCAAGGTGTAAAATAGAGGAAAAGCGCCCCATGAATGGTAATGAATTTTCTCGATAGACAGCGACAGCGCACGAGCTGTGTGACGTTAAATTGGTCCCCCATCCCCTCTACTCGTTAGCGTGTGTCCTGCCTGTACCTCGCATGCCATACAGTCGTACAGCTTTCTCGGGTACAGCGGACAATCATTACGTCACGTGACCGGTGCGCTGTCGCTATCTATCGAGGAAATACAGTAATGAATTTATTTAGTGTCATTTAATTTCGTTTTAAAGCAGTCATAAGAATACTCGAAAAACTGGAAAGCTCGGAAATTAATTAACAATTCAATTTAGTTTTCGTTATGTTTTTCTATTAATAAGAGAAAACCAAACATTTTTAGCAAGCCGGGGAAAAATAGTAAACAATCAGGATTTCATTTAAATCGCTGATTAGTTAAATAGCAAAATAAATGCAGTTATTTTGATATCATCTATAATTTAGATTTTAATCTCGTGAGATCTGTAAAAAAAAGCCATAAACCAACCGTTCAAGCATCGCAGAATATGTATATATGAGCGATTGAGTCCAACAATAAAACATAAAAAAACTCATCAATCAACCGATCGATCGATTAATCAATCAATCAACTGATTGATCAAGAGCTTAGCACTGGCCAGGGTAAACAATGAAGCCGCTCATTGCTTCGCCTCTCCTGCTCTAACAAGACTTACTGTCAGTCCAAAGGTATCCGTCAAGACTGATTTCCAAGAATAAATGCAGCAAATATCTGTCGCGGGTGAATTCCGGCGCACAGCAGACTTGAATCAAAGAAGCCATGAAATCCTGCCCGAGTAGAGTGGCAGCTGACTTGATCCGCTCGGCAAAGTCAGCGTCCTCGCTGGATAGCCAACCCCACGGCAAAATAAGATCCGGCTTCATTCGCTCGATGTGGTTTGCCAAATGAATAAGATAGTCCTTGAGGATTTTCCGGCGTAGCCTGAAAAGCAGGTAATTAACGCCATCAATTCATCAATCAACCGAAAGAAAAATATTATATTTTAGATGGGTCAATCAATAATCAACCGTAGGGAAGAGTATGTTACACCGGTGCGCGTTTCGATCAATCAATGAAACGACCTAATGTGCGAACGGATTACCTTGTGTCTCCGCGAATGGAAGC
>LRSR01004698.1:0-17133 GCA_001579985.1 Hypsibius dujardini | reverse complement strand
CAGGCAGGCAGGCAGGCAGGCAGGCAGGCAGGCAGGCAGGCAGGCAGGCAGACAGAGAGACAGATAGACAGACAAGCAGACAACAAAAATACAGATAAGCAGGTAGGCACGCAGACACGCAAACACGCAGATAGGCAGACAAACAGACAAACCGGCAAAACGCTTAACTACTCACTTCAGTGCCTCTGGATTAGTCTTCCCCAAGCCGATGACAATCGAATCCGGCAAGTCCGTCGCCTCCGACCTCATCAACCGAACGGCCATTTTGTAGAAGCCATGCGCCGTCACCGCGGGAACATGCGTGCTCGCGCTCCTCGCATCCGACTTCTCCGAACAGTTACTCTCCGAAGAGGATGTGCTCAGTGCAATGTCCGGTGAGATGCAGCGGAAGTTGCCGGAGAAGACGGAGTGTGGCGGCAGCATACTGCATGCGGCGATAAGATAATTCTGCCAGAGATTGTTATACAGATCCCGCTCCGACAGCACCTGCCTCACTGTCTTCAGCAGCGACACGCGGTTCTCATTGGCCGGACCAGGGTCGATCAGCGTGTGAATTGCCTGAAGGAACCACGGTTTCGATATCATTAATGTACAAATATTATTAATTTATTACAATAATTTTATTAATTTATTATTTTTAATCATTAAACGGGTATCAAATTGTACTTGCCTGAATGCGAGTGTACACCATGGGCCAGGCGTAGGCCAGGACGGCAAGCGGGCACTTGCCGAGGAAGCTTTTCCGCGACATCATGCCTGAGATGAATGCCGTCCAGATTTCGCAGTTGTTGGGCGGACTGGAGAAGGACCGAATGGCCGCGGCGGCGTCCTGCACCATGAGGGGCGCATTGGAGTCGGTGAAGCCGGCGTTCCATACGCCGCAGGACCGTTCCACGGCCCAGTGCAGGTCGAGCACGGTGGACGGAGAGAGGGCTACCTTTTCGCTTGGTGGGAGGAGGCCGGCACAGTTCTCCTCGATGACCGACTTGCAGTGTGAGTCCAAAATATCCAGCAGATTCCGATCTGGAAAGAAATGGAGATTGTGTTTATACGAAAAAACTCGATCCAGGAAGCACTAAAAAAACAACACAAAATGCAGTACTATTTAATTTAATAATATTTTTGGAATTCAACCCCTCAACAACATCAGCCAACCAATCAATCAACGGATCAACCAAAGGATCAACTAAAGGACCAACCAACGGATCAACCAACGGATCAACCAACGGATCAATCAACAGATCAATCAACGGATCAACCGAGGGACTCGTTAACTCACCATAAGGCTTCATCATGACAAGGGGATTCTCTCCGAACACAGCGTCCCGCAAGCTTTTCGCCTCCTTCAGCAGATACAGCCCCAGCCGACGAGGTGTGAAACGACTCTGGCATAACATCACGAAGCCGAGAGATTCAACCTCGGACAACACCATCGGTAGCGTCACCGCTGAGCCGAACCGACTCTCATCGGCCGAGTTGCGGAACGTACGATTCCGCGTGGTCTGCGAGCCCGCGTTTAGCGCGTTCCTCCAGGCCGCTACGAACTGAATGAGGATGCGGAGAGCTGTGTCGACCAGTGCGGGGTAAGCGTCGGATATGTCGCTGACGACAAACTGGAGGAAGACGTGGACGGCCGTTTCGCGGTGCTCTTTAAAGTCCACGATGATGGACTGGATGGACTGATAGGCGAGACTGCAAACACAGCGAGCTGATGGGTAAGACTGATGGCAGACAAGGAGGCAGGTGGGCAGGTGGGCAGGTAGGCAGGCAGGCAGGCAGGCAGGCAGGCAGGCAGGCAGGCAGGCAGGCAGGCAGGCAGGCAGGCAGGCAGGCAGGCAGGTAGGCAGGCAGGTAGGTAGGCAGGCAGAGCGACACGCAGGCTGATATAAAGAAAGATATACGGAAAGACAGACAGACAGACAAACAAACAGACAAACAGACTGACAGACAATTACACAGACAAAAAGAGAGACGCACAAACAACGAGATTGACAAACGGATGAACGAGAAAGGAGGACAGTAAGTAGTGTATCAGCCTACCCGCGGAGGTCTTCGTCCATGTGAACCGTTAATCGAGACAGGAGTGCTATGAGATCGGTGATGCTCATGGCATCAGGGAGTAGTCGGGGTATGGCTGCGACGCAAGTCTTTAAGAAATCCACTTTAGGCTTGCGCTCTCCACTAAAAACAAAATAACGGTCACTGACAGCTTAAGCCAATTCAATTCCGCTCAAAATACGCATATTCCGATACTACACAGACATAGGACTAGACCGTCAAACCAACTAGAAAGACACTAGAAAGACACGAAAGAAAAAAGGGCATGGAACAACTGGAAGGCAAAGGACCAGACAAATAAACAGGCACGCAAGCAAACAAAGAAGACCGGTTGGCCGGATGGAAAAGTTGTGATAGACACATAGACAGACAACTAAGCGATATGCAGATACATGTAACGCTAACGTAAAAGACATGGGTGTTGACAGGGGATGCATACCGCCTGACAAAATCGCAAACAGTCAGAATAAACCAGTCAAAACGGCATTCAGACAGGCAAGCAAACCAACAGTCAAATCCTCAGACAGATCTGTCAATCGACTGCCTGACCGGTAGGCTGAATAACCGACACGTAAATATCAAAACAGGCAAGGAAAACAGCAACCAAACAGATACGATGAGACAGACACATGCAGCCACACAGACTCTGAAGCTAGCATTGTCTGAATTCTCTTCCGTCATTTCTTCTTTCTACATACATCAAGTGTTCATCCGGCTCTTTGCTCTGATTCAACGACGTCGTCAGCATGAGCGACCGGCCCACCTGCGCGTCCAGCAGCCGGAGAATCTCCTCGAAGGTCTTCCGGATCAGCGGGTAGTAGCTAGACACACCGATCGCCTTGGCCTCCTCGTCGGTCAGCACCTTGCACACGTAAGTCTTCTTAATGCGGATCGTGTTGCCCGACGGCAGCACGCCCAGGCTGCGCGGCATCGGCGGCTCGCCCTCCTTCTGCTGCAGCCCGTCCGCGATCACCAGGAACGCCCGCAGCCCGATACTCATCCGCTCCGGCATGAGCAGTCGGATGGGCCGGCCCACCGACAACAGATCGAAGACAATCTCTTTCATGGCGAAATCCATCCGCTCCTAAATGAAAAAAGAGAATTGCACATTTGAGATCTCTCGCTTTAACTCTCAATTTCCGAGCCCCACTCTCGGTGATTAGCTTAGTATGTGTGTGCGTGGCGTGGGTAGCCTCATTTTCATACTTGGGCGATGAACTGGATTATCTTGACAAAGATATTCAGCGGCGTGTCGCGTGGAACGACCACTTTGGAGCCTTTAGGGAAGAGGCTGTTGACGATGCTCTGCAGTCGGCTCTGCGTTACGGAATTGCTTTCACATTTGATGCGGATCATGTAGACCCTGTCAGCAAACAATGCTGTTAGTGGAACACACCAGATCATTCGTAACCTATTGGTCTTTCTCCGTATTGGTTTGTTCGTCAATTTGTCTGCTTGCTCGTTTGTCTGTGTCTGTATTGACCGTCTGTCTGTCCGCCTGTCTGTCTGTCTGCCTGCCTGCCTGTCTGCCTGTCTGCATGTCTGTCTGTCTGTCTGTCTGTCTGTCTGTCTGTCTGTCTGTCTGTCTGTCTGTCTGTCTGCCTTTCTGTCTGTGTGGCTAGTGTCCGTCCGTTTTAAGTGTGCCTGTGCCTATCCGACTTGCGGGTTTATCTTTCTACCTGTCTGGCTACCTGTTTGTGTGGTTGTCTGCCAGTGTATCCGGCAGTATGTCTGATTACGTGTGCGTCTTCACTGTGTAAGTGATCATCTGCATGCCTGCCTGTTTGCCTGTAACAAGATATGTCTGATATCTGTGTCGTTCACGGATTTCGTTTGCTGGTCACAAAAAAAAAGAAAAGAAATCATACCACAGTAATCGGTACAAAGATTCCACCGCCACTCGGGACATCTTGGTGTCGCGGTTTTTTAAATTCGACAGACACAGCGTCAGAAAGTGGTGCCAGTTGTGGAGGAAGAATTGCTTGTGAGCCACACAAAGGAGGCAGGTCACAAGCGGAAATACGGCCTGAAAGAGCAGACGAAAAACTACATCATCGATACGATAGCCCATTGATTAGGAGGCGTTATAGCGGAACGCGACATCGCGCCGGTTAAAACGGATCGCCTTAAGTAAACGGACGGCGGATGGTGCCCGTGTCAGTGTAGTGTTGTTATGCATGGTGAATGAATAGTGGTGCAGTATGAAAGCCCAAGAGCTTAACGCGCGAATGGCTAGTCAAGCGTACCAGCACATGCTTCTTCTTAGCACACATATCGAGAGTGGTCGGGTAGAGCATCTCGACGAAATTCTTCACCACGGGGACGTTGACTTCGTTTTTGACGCACGCTGCCACGGGCATGAGGATCTCCACCAGCAGTCCCGCCATGGCGTGCTTGATGTCCTTGTCCTTCACCTCCAGGAAGTAGGTGGCGCATTCCTGCATGAAATGGAAGGATGCCTCGAATTCCTCAATCGGTACCATCTGCAAAGGACAATATTCTAAGACCCTTTATAACAAAATCCACGTGAACAGGAAAATAGACACACACAGACTAGGGAAACTGCATTCAGGCAGACAAGTCAAAGAGCCTGGCAGGCATACAGACAGACAAAGAATCAATCGGGCAGAGAAACAAACTGAGGGACCGGCAGACAGGCAAGCCAAAAAGCAGAATACAAGTAGAACAAAAACAGCACAGACAAGATAGATACGCACACAGACGAACAATAAATCAATAGGGCGACGAAGATTCAAAAAGACAGAGACAGACAGACATAGACGAATAGGCAAAGCAGACAGACAGGAAGACAGACAGGCAGACAGTCAGTCAGTCAGTCAGATACAAAGACAGATAGACATATAGACATATAGACAGTTTGACAGACAGACAGACAGACAGACAGACAGACAGACAGACAGACAGACAGACAGACAGACAGACAGACAGACAGACAGTCAAACAGAGCCAAGAAGAGGCAGACAGACAGAAATATGAATGCCGTAGTGAGCAAATGACGCAATTAATACCTTGACGCGGAAAAATTTCATGCCCATCAATAATGCGATAATATTATTGACCACGCCTGGTGTTATCTCCTTGAAGCGAAGCTCTTTCAATTCCGCCATAAACTTCTTCCGGACGGACTGAAACCTATGTCAACCACACCGGACTTGCGTAAGATAACAGGAAATCAACAGTCGGTTACCGCATCTGTATATGTAAATTTCCTCCCCCCCCCCCACACACACACACACACACACACACACACACCTGGATTGGGCCAGGACGCCACTGACTTCCGCAAACAGGTCGGAGACGATGTGGAAGTTGACGCTGTTGGGCCCCACCAATACCCTAAGCGTAGACAGGAAAACGGGGGTCAATTAAAAAATTGATTGAAACACCGCTATGGCGTTCAAAAACGCACGCATCAAATGGGTACTTACGGGTCCCGGTATTTGAAATGCTTAAAGGCCATGTTTTCTACTTGTGCAACCAGATGCTCATGGCCTGGGTGGAACGGAAGCTGCAACAGAGTGAAAGACAGTGTAGTAAGACTGCGGGTCATTTCATGGCACGCAGGACGGAAGTCAGTGAGCCGTAAATCGCTCAGTTTTATAATGGCCAGCCAAACAAACAGTCCATCTAATGGATGCACCGTCTGTGCGACTGCGCTCTGCCAATCGACAGGGAAATTTATTGAGCTTTTTAATGACCCCTACAAACTGCCCTGTCAGAGTCCTTGTCTTTTTGTCAGTCTGTCTATTTGTCTGTCTGTCCTTTTGTCTGCCTGTATCTCTGTCTGTCTCCCTGTCTGTCTGTATGTTTTTCCATCTGTCTGTCTGTCTGTCTGTCTGTCTGTCTGTCTGTCTGCCTGACTGTCTGCCTGACTGTCTGTCGATCGATCGATTTCTCTCTGCATTTAAACCAGTGTACGTGATCCGAATGGGTCTGAAGCCGGTATTAGGACTTGATTCCGAATTAACCGAAAGGCCAGGTCGATCGCTCAATTAATCGGACCGTTCGGTCAGTACCCTATCAATCCAACGCAAATTACATTCCCACGACGCCCCCGTAATTCCATACATACACACACCCACCTGCTTGAGTATCTCAATCAGAACCAGCGCGAAGAGGTAATCGACCGCGAGGTTCCGCTTATTCGTCAAGTGCTCCTTCTCCAGGAATTCCTGCGTGGACTTGGTACTCCCACTGCCGGACTTAGAGGCATCAGCCTTTTGCTTTCCCCCACTCTCGGACGCAGTCGGAGGGTTGAGGTGGGAGTAATCGACATTCTGTCGCTCGTACCAAGCGAACAGCGTACGCAGTAGCGACGGCAGACAGTGCTCAGCCACGGCATGAAAGCAGCTCGTCAGCTGATCGAACTGCGGATCTTCACCGCGCTGGAAGGATTTAGAGAGCGGTCTAGCCTGGAATCAAATCAGCAATCGATTAGAAAGTGAGGTAGACAGAAATGCCCATATCAATGAATAGATAAAAGCACAAATAGACAAACAGACACCCGCACAGACTGATTGTCAAACAGACCGACAGGCAGACATATAGACAGACAGACGCAGAGTGACAGTCAAACAGAAAGACAGGCGAACAGACGGTGAAGTTGACAGACAGACAGACAGACAGACAGACAGA
Organism: Hypsibius dujardini; assembly: GCA_001579985.1. Taxonomy (NCBI): domain Eukaryota; kingdom Metazoa; phylum Tardigrada; class Eutardigrada; order Parachela; family Hypsibiidae; genus Hypsibius; species Hypsibius dujardini. The sequence goes on along the minus strand of LRSR01004698.1, from coordinate 10,419 downwards.
CAGACAGATAGACAGACAGACAAACAGACAGACAGACAGATAGACAAATACACAGACAGATAGTCAGAGAGAGAGTCAAAGAAACTAGATACAGACAAAGAGACCGATGAAATGATAAAAAGCGGCGTGATAGCGGTGAAGGCAAAAACACAAGGGAAAAACACACAGTTGACATGAGTGCGTTCAATAGTGCGCTCCACGCGTCAGTCAGCGGGACGCAAAGTCTTCAGACAAGTTCAATAAACAATCAAAGCAGTGCAACATAAACAATCGGAGCCTGAGCTCATCAAAACGCTATTTAAAACCTAGCAAAACGGAGAGAGAATCTCGTCAAATGAAAAGCAAACAAGAGCAAACGCTGGCAGGCTGATTGGGATGAACGTCGGAAAAAAACGAGAGATATCGATTAGAACTTAGCGCAGACTGAGAGATCCAAAAACAGAGAATCAGACAGACCCAAAGCCAGACATGCACGCAAATTGACAGATAGACAAAAAGGCATTCAGGCAGACAAACAGACAAGCAGACAGATCCAGACAGAGAATCAGACAGACCCTAAGCGAGACATACAGACAGATTGACAAATAGACAGGCAGGCAGACAAGTACACAAACAAAAACACAGACAAACAGGCAGGCAGACAATCAGATAGACAGATAGACAGACTAACAGATAGACCAACAGACGAACAGCGAAGTCCACCGACACAGACTTAGGCAGTTACGCAAATCAATAGCGGCAATTTTGAAATCGTAAGAGAGGCTTACTAGAGGTTCGGCCAGAACCGCGTCCACCTTCCTCTCGGCCTTCTGCGCGAAATCCAGAAACAGCGACTGCAGCACATACTCTCCGACAATCATTTTTGTATCAGATACACCGGTGCCGCCAGCCAAAGACTCTGCCGACACGGACCGATCCCGTTTCCATCCCCACGGCAAAGTGAGATCTAAGAAAAACGAGGCCAAAAAGGAGATCCGGTAAACGAAACGGAAGAGAAAAAAGCCCAACACCCCCACACCGGAGGAGATGAAGATATCGCACACAGACACAGACACGCGCGCACGCGCACACCGACCTCCGCGACTATCAATGAGATCGCTGGAGGACTCTCCAATCTTCCTCTCCTCAAATGACACGACAGATTCCCTGGCTGCTGCTGCTGGCGGAGGCGGTGCTGGTGGTGGTGGTGTAGAGCCAATACGATTACCGATCGATTCCGTATCAACACCAACAGCAGCAGTGGTGGACGAGGAACCCCCACCGACGACGAAGAGTAGACTTGCCGGTGCGGAAGACGAGACCGTCGCCGTCAACAGAGTCGCAGCAGCAGCAGTTACATCCAGCGACGGCAGTGCAGCGACCGCTTCCGTTTCTTCCGCTGCTGTAGTTTTTTCCGCAGTGGCCGCAACCGTGCACGCACTTCCGTTTAATAGATTGAAATCGACAGTAGAATTATCAGCGGCGGCGGTGGTGGTGATGATGATGCTGGCAGCAGCAGTAGTGGTAGAAGTGCCGCTGTGGTGACTTTTCCGGTCAGAGGACGACGCCGATGAAAGGACACTGATGGCATCGCTTGACTCATCTGTTGGTGAGATAAAAAACAGGACGTAATTAGGTAATGGACATTTAATAAGCTCCGCTAGGTAGAGGAGACGAAAAGGCAGTCGTACCGGCGAAGATCTGAAAGCAAACAGGCAGATAGACAGACCGGCACGCACGTACGCAGACAGGCAGGCAGGCAGATAGACAGACAGACAAACAGATAGACAAACAGACAAGCAGACAAGCAGACAGACAGACAGATAAACAGACAAGCAGACAGACAAACAGAGACTCATGATTAGTAAGAGTATTTGCTGGACAGACCAATCGGATAAAAACCGCCTATGCTTCTCCTTGCTTGTCCAAGTGAACCAACAGAAACCGGTGGTTGGGATAAACGGATAACTTAATTTTGATTTTTAACGGTTGGGTGGATGATACAAGTCTAAGACGGGAAAAACAGACAGATCGATGCAGATAGGCAGACCGGCACAGAGCGAAAGACGAGACAAACCAGTTAGACCGCAGACAGACAGACGCACAGACAAACAGACACACACGCAGACAGGAAGACAGGTAAACAGGCAAACAACGAAGAGACAAAGAGGCAGGCAGACAGACAGGCAGGCAGACAAAAAAATTTACGCAGACACAAAAAAACGAGGAGAAACAAGAAAGCGCGAACGCACAAAACAGTTTAAAGCCATCCGCGCGGTTTGTACCACAATGGAGGCCCGGAAGGTGTTTGCTTCAAGTGCCATGTCTAGCCAGTTGTAGTGAACAGAGGAAGCCATCAAAAAGTCTACGCTTTTGACACTTGCTTCTATTTTTATTACCGCTACCGGCCAGCCTTGAGTTTTTTTGTAATCACCGGCAAAGAAAACATTTCGGGACATATGGGGCCATTCAGTTAGAAGCGTGCATGATGTATAACGATCGAATCAGATCAGCCGATACACGTTCCTCAGTATTCTAATTAAAACGAAACAGGAATGTTCGGCAGCGTCATACGTCGCCAAAACAGGTTTACAAACTGCATAAATTACAGATAATACACTGTTAATCTAATGGATGTACGATAATATAAATAACTAAGCGCCGCTACTGAGACAAATTATCCCGTCCTCGGGGCTTCCGGTGACACGTGCAATGTGCTAATAAGCTGCCTATGTCTCCGAATCATGCATCCAACTATAGAATATTCTATTTATTGATAGCAAGTCTGTTTAGTTCTTTATTGATTTAACATCGGTCCATCTATTTCTCTGCCAGTTTCTCTGCCTGACTGTCTGTCTGTCTGTCTGTCTGTCTGTCTGTCTGTCTGTCTGTCTGTCTGTCTGTCTGTCTGCCTGTTGCTTGTCAGTCTGCCTGTCAGTCTGTCTGTCTGTCTGTCAGTCTGTCTGTCAGTCTGTCTGTCTGCCTGTCTGTCTGCCTGTCTGACTGCATGTCTGTCAGCATGTCTGTCTGTCTGTGCCTGTCTGTGCCTGTCTGTCTGTCTTAATCAGCCAGAGCGCCTACACCCAGACATAATGATGGAATTGTCGCCGCTTTAGGAGACACGTCTATCAGAATATAATGCGTGACATTGACAGTCGTCCAGCATATTACCCCCCAGAACAGCTCTGCAGGGATCGATCACATCACACCATGGCAGAGCGCGCGCGCGATGTATATGACGCAAGTTGATTAATGGTATATTTCTATAAAATTCCGCTGAAGGGGAAAAAAGCATGCTTCTTCTGCCGCTCGTTAACGCCCATTAGTGAGGCGCGAACAAAGAAACGGCGCGACAGATGGAAAAAGCCCAGCAAATCACTGCATAGAGAGAGGCAGGAAAGTAAACTGTTATTACATGTCTATTCGTTTGCCCGTGTAAATTCGTACTGAATCATGATGGAGCAAAATTAAACATTCAAATCCGTCCGGGGTTTGTGAGAAAACCTTGCCAAAAAAACCGTCAATTATGAAATTACAGAATATTTTACATTTACAAAAATAAATGTACACACAAAGAAATCCGCTTACCGCTATCAGGAAAATTAACAATAAAAAATCCGCTTACCGCTATCAGGAAAATTAACAATAAAAAATCCGCTTACCGCTATCACGAAAATTAACAATAAAAAATCCGCTTACCGCTATCACGAAAATTAACAATAAAAAATACGGTGAAGCCATAAAAAATGCTAAAATATAAATCGTTTTTGGGTTTTATAACTTACCAAAAATTTGATATATATGAAAGCACAATAATGTGTAATCCACAGAAGAAAAGAAAATGATTAATCCACCAGGAGGAAAATGTACGTCCAACTCGTTTGGAGAGGCAAAAAAACAGCGGACCGATGAATTTATCCGATCATAAAACAACAAAATAAAAAGCCCCGATCCGCTCGTCGCAAGGCAAATCGAATCACCGGAAGTGCAGGGGGCGTGACGCGCAATTAAAAGCGGTATACACACACGACCAATGGGACAAAAAGCAATATAAAAGTGCCAATAAAACGTCTTTGCGCAAAAGTGAAAAGCGAGCCTAAAAGCAAGCCATACAACACTAAAACCCGAAGAAATTGACCGAGTACAAGTATTATCGTGTAGGCAAAGCGGTGGTGTACACCTTTAAACCGAGACCATATCGATTAACCGCACATACACAACAAAACACGTGGCAAAAACCTTGCGCTCACCGAATTAAGCACTTCAACTCGGGGGCTGTCACAGCATCGACTCGAACGAGTGTAATGGCTTAATTCGGTTAGCGCAAGATTTTTGCCAAGCGTGTACTACCGACAGTCATCGGGCAGTCAAGCATGTCGCTTTCTCGTTTGTCTAGCTTTCCTCAATCACCATCATCACCACCGAACGCAGAGTGCGTTTTTTCGTTTGTGTGTTCGGGCATCTCCTCGCGAATTAAGCAGCCAGACTGGAGAGAGAGGGAGAGGGAGAGGCAAGGCACACACACACAAAAACGGTATAAGAAACTTAAACGTAATCAGCGATTAAAAGCAGCTTTGGCTTTAAGTGTGCGGTTCCACAATGGTCGGATGAGATGGACTTGATTTAAATGAACAAAAAAGTCAATTAATCCCCTTGGATGGGCAGCACCGTCTGAATGAGGAGAGTGTGTTTCATGCAGAGTCAAATCACGGATCGGTTGAGACAGAGAGAGAGAGACAGAGAGACAGAGAGAGAGAGAGGATCAGGATGAAGTTTGCCATGAGACCGAGGGATAATCGGCATGGAGAAGCTTAGTCAGTTTGGTGAAAGGGGATAACTGCAGCAAGTAAATGGACAGCGGTGAAGAATACGGAAACGAAATGACCACGAGAGATGATGAATCGGACAGCGCCATCTGTTGTCAAACGTAGACCGCAAGATTTCTGTTCCTTCCTGCCATATTGATCATAACCATCATTATTGTGCCCAGGTTATAAAGTGAGTGCAAGGGGGAAAGTTTAAAGCGACCCTGAATGGATGCTGGATTATTCGGCAGTAACGCACGGGAAAACATCTCCAGGTGATTTCCTCGAAATTGATCACTCAGTGTATCCATCCATCAATCAATCGAACGACTGAATGAATATCTGTCAAGCCCTGTTCCGGTTCTCCTGGTCTACTGGCAAGCGTTTGCTGCAATATAATATACACTGTAATCAATGAAGAAGAAGGCAAGAAAAGAGAGATCTCCACTTCCAATCCACTTCCAATTTACAGTTCTCAAGTCTCAATATCGAGAACCAAACCGAACCGAACGAACGAACGAGCAAATTTCTTGATTTCCCCTTCTTGATTAAGAAAAGAGATCCAAAAGGACCACAACCACAATTCACTCTACTTCCAATCAACAGTTCTAGGGAAGAGAACAGAACGAACAAACGAACGATTAAAGGAACGAACGAACGAACGAGCAAATTTCTTCGTTCCCTTCCAGTTCTTCTGTTTGTTGGTGACCAATGATAAAGAATAGTCAATCAACTGGGAAGCCAACAAGACAAACGGCGAGGTCGAAAATCCAGCTCACGTTGCCGGGAAAGACTCATACTAGTAGCTCCTTTTAGCAACCGTAGCAATATTCGGATACTCCATCTTCAAGACACGCACACACACACACACACTAATCCGACATGTTCAGAAAGCCTATCAGTCGTATCGTTGTGCGTCGAGAGACGTCGTGAGAGGGCAAGAAAGCGTCAAAGACTGATAGACAGCTACCTCGACCTTGCAATGCGACGTAACGCGCACGCACGCTCACCTGTTGGCCTGTCCTTCTCCAAGGTCGCTGCCGTTGACGTGAACGGCGTCAAAACATCCGAAATCCCAGTGCTGCCACCGGTCGAGTCCATTATTATATATGTCCAAGCCTCCTGAAAAAATACACATAAATTGGCATTAGATCATCAATCAATCAATCCATACAACGGATCCGCTAAACACAAAAGACCAAACGCATCAATCAATCAATCAATCATTCCATACAACGGATTCGTTAAACACAAAAGACTAGACGCATCAATCAACAGATCGCCCCTTAATCAATCAATCAATCCATACAACGGATTCGCTAAACGCAAAAGACCAAACGCATCAATCGACAGATCGTCCCTTAATAAACCAATCAAGTCAAATCTGAGTGATGCGGTTGTTAAATGCATTCACCAGCGTGCAGTTGTCTGATGAAACATTACATATTCTCTAAATGAAGCTTTCTGCAAAACACAAGGCATGGCTGGTCAGAAAATACTTTCGAAAATGCTGTCAAAAGTATAGAAATAAAAATCAAACATTACTATCACGTAAGTCAACCAATCAACCAATCAACCGATCAACCACCAACATCATCAACCAAATCGTACGCCAACTTTGCTAGCGCAAAAGCATAACGAACTTCTGCGTTGCCGACGTAACCATATTTACGTTCAACCGCGCTATAACACAATAAACTCCTGATAAAATCCCAAAAACAGAACAGAGCACCGCCAAAATCAAAATTCATAGAAGTTGATTGCTTTTAACGAAATAATCAATCAACCAATCAACTGTCTAAATGAATAGAAAACCGCACCGTATTTTCCTTGTTTCTAAAACTTCTTTTGTTGTGAGAAAATAAATAACCCACACCGCATCTCCGATGTACTTACCTACAGATTGCTATTTCCCCATGTTTACAGGAGAATTCCTCAAGAAATATTTAAAATCATTCCATAGTCCGACAAGTGAGCAGAGAAAGTGATGTTGTGGTTTTCGCTGGCTGCTGTTGCGCGTTGCTTCTGATCAACAATCGGCCTTGCAGGCCCCCCCTAAGCACACATGAGATCCGGTTCTGCAGTGCCGTGATGGCAACAGAAACGTTGACAGTCAATGGAGCCAGTTGTTGAATTTCCGCAGCATAATGTGGGTACACAGAGGGAAAAATGCGTTTGTTTACTTTTTTTGCTGAGGCAAGAAGAGAATGAATGAGGGGGTTTAAGCTCCCCCCCCCTGGGGGAGGAAGGCGGGGCTATGTGTGGACGAGTTTTCCACGTCCAGTTTAGTGTCGATTTATAATAACGTAAATATTTAAAATTAAAAATAATTCATTTTAATTTAAATGAATATGGGAATGATATGGGCACATGATTCTAAAATATTTTTACACATACTGTATATGATAATAATACACAGATCTTTGCCCTATAAAATAGCGCATTCTTGACTAGAAAAAATCCATAGAAAAATTCACGTACGAGGTAAAGGCTCTTAACCAGGCCGGTTTTTTTCAACGTTGATTTCCCGGTGCTGCAGTGCTGCCATACCATAGCAGATGGCTTGAAAACATTTAGAAATTTAGAAATTTAAAAATTTTCTGACCCATTTTAGTTTGTTCCCAAGCCTCACAGTTCGAATTTGGGTCCAAAAAAAGGAAGGGAAGAATCTCAATGGAGAAAGGTGCAAACAGTCCGGTAGAGGCGCCACTTCGGTTCCTTATGCGCCGTTATTTCGTTAAGAACGACTTATGCGCCATCTACTGGCGTGGTTAAGTTACGATTTCTAAAACGGCCTGGTTAAACGCCTTTGCCTCGTACCCATCAAGGCAGATCTGTCTCAATGGGGTATGTATAAAAGCTGGTAATTGTAGTTTGTTGTTACACACTTGCTTTTGATGCCTATGTGCCTAAGTTAAAGCCACCCTTTAAGCTTTGGCCCAGCAAAATAGGGGGTCCGAGTTCGAGCCAATTCCAGCCAACGCGAGCAGCTGCTTTTGATCGATCAATTGATTGAGCAAATTTATCTTTTGGCGGTCAAGCGTCTTTGATTGATTTCTTGATTGCTTTTTTATACCTAAAAGGCTCGAATTCGAATTGGCTTGGAATTGGCTCGAATTCGGACCCCTTAATGTCTGTCTAGATGGAGGTAGACAAGACAACACTGCGGTGAATTCACCTGATTTATTTTACATTTTCCACAGGTAACACGCACATAGACAAACGCGGATGAAGGTACATAAACTCCTTTCTGATAACAAAATTTTAATGCGGATGATCAGAATTTCGTGCGAACCTAGTTGAGGTTTGTGGTTCGCCTGCTGTACGTGCAGCAGTCTCCCAATTCACAATTGTCCTGGAATTTGCGTATGCAGAGGGTTCGATCTCCATTTTTGCCATTTCTTATAGACCGGTTCTGCAGTTTTTGAATTTTAAATGAAATCAGTCAAGAGTAAAGGTACTCCAGGTACTACTTATGAATCAGTTAAGAGTAAAGGCACTACAGGTACTAATAATAAAAATGGCCCGATTAAGGAAGATCTGGCGAGAACGGGCATTCCGAGCTCCCTATCGGCGGTCTACCGTGAAGACCCTCATGGAATCCCGCTCTGATTGTTATAATCTGTAGGCGAGTGTCCAACGAGCGATGGCGGCAGGCAAGGTTGGGTGGCAAGGGTGGGTGGCAAGGGTGGGTGGCAGATGGAAAGTGCAATGTGATAGTTGAACGATTAGTTTAAACCGGGTGGTTGACGGTCTCTCTAAAGGAAGGACGGATGGGTCGAAGGGTCAGATGGTTAACGGTCTGTCCGTTCGGTAAAAAGTCAGTCTGGGTTGGTGGTGGATGGCGGTCTGCCTGAAAATTGGACGGTGAGTCTGGAGGGATGACGGTGAGTTTAAAAAATGGACCATGAGTTCGGATAGTTGACGGTGTGCCCCAAAAGATGATCACACCGTCGACGGTCTTACAAAAAAACCATAAACGATCAGCCTGGTTAGATCCAAATCTGTCTGAAAAACTGACGATTGGCCTGTTTGGTTAACGGTTTGTTTGAAAGGTACCGATAAACGATGAGTTTTGAGTGGTTGACGATCTTGCACAAAGGTGAATGGTCAGTCTAGATAGGTAAAGGTCTCTCTGACAGGTGAACGGTGAGTCTGGATGATTGACGGTCGGTCGGTGTGAAAGTTGGACGCACGGATGGGAATGTGATTGAAAGGTGAACACAGTCAGCCTGGATGGGTGACGGTCCGTCTGAAAGGTGAACGATCAGGGTGGACGGGTGGCGGCTAATTAGAAAAACGGACGGTGTGTCTGGGTTTAGTTGAGGGTTCATCAGAAAGGTTACCCATAGTTAACGATCTGTTCGCGAGACGAACGTTCAGTTTTGACGGTTCTCCGTCTGTTTGAGAAGTGGACGGTGAGTCGTGATGGATAGATGCTAATTCCGGACTGTAATGAGACTACCCGGGCCGTGGACGGTCAGGCAAGGTAAGGTTGGTCATGGTATAGAACGGCTGGTCAGCGGGATGGGCGGTCCGTCAAGAGTCTGACGGCCGCTCGGACTGACCCTTCACCACGCGGTGAGACGATCTGTGACTTGGTCAGACCAATCGCATTGACAGTCACCTATATAAACCACACATCAACCGGTCTGACCGTCCAATACCGTCATGGCTTATAACCACCCTTACGGACCGTGGATTAACTGGTCCAGCCGTTCACTACCCTCGTCGCCAGTCCGCCATACTGGACATCGGTTCCTTATCCTCCACCTGACATCTCGGATGAACCTCATAAACCCATTACTTACACGTGCTAATAAATCAGTGTAGAGGTGTGTGGTAGTGTGGGAATCTTTCAGTATCGGTACACAATGCATTATCGCGGTGCCTGTAATTTCCTGTTATGGGAAGCAGTGTCAACACGCAGGCCAATCTCCATTATAGAAGAAGTTTCCCCGTTCCCGAGCACGATGCTAAAAATAGCCTCATCCAGGACCCCTCAAAAGCCGCAATTTCACGCATGCATAATGGATTTCATCACGTGTGCACACGACAGCCAGGGATACATATATATAGATGGTGTTTGCATGCTGGGGAACATTGTCTAGACGATCACACGTCAAACTCGCACATGCAAACAGACAGACAGACAGACGGACAGACAGACGGACAGATAAACAGACAGACGGACAGATAAACAGACAAACAGACAGACAGACAGACACACAAGCACCATTTCCGTCGAGGTGGTAATCAGAAATTTCAACAAAGCTTGTCAAATTTTGTATACTCGTATACGGAGTCATGCACTAAAGTTCCTTGCTTTCCGCAAGGCTCCTCAATGCACGACAGGACAATCGCGTGAACATGCCATTCAATTTCTTTGTCTAAGGTTTCTGGACTTGGATGGGTCGCCATATATTTTTTGACACAGGGTTTGGCAAATAAAAACTATTTGAATGAAACACACCCATTTATGGTATATAAAAAACTTCTCTCTGATGGGTGAAAAAAGCGTATATGCAAAACCGTAAAACCTTTTTTCATTATAAATTCCGTAATTAAAGGTAAATACGGTACATTGCATGTTTTTCTGATACAAGATTTACAAACGATACATTTGGAATATTTC
>LRSR01004695.1:0-14615 GCA_001579985.1 Hypsibius dujardini | reverse complement strand
GTCTGTCTGTCTGTCTGTCTGTCTGTCTGTCTATCTACCTATTTGTCCAACTATCTATCTATCCGTATGTGTGTCTGCCTGCGCTCCATTTCAACTTAACCGTTTCACCTCTTTCCGCGTCTGAAGAGGTCTTCGGAATGCCGTGGTTCCCGCGTCGCGTGACCGACCTCGACAAGAGTGCCCATCGCGTCTTGACCTACGGCAACGGGATTGATCTGGAAGCAGACCATCCAGTAAATGGAAGCGAACTCTAACTGTTTTTAATGCAAACTAACAAAAGTGTCTCAAAAAGGGTTTCAAAGACCCGGTCTACCGTAAGCGACGTCAATACTTCGCAGACATCGCACTGCGTTATCGACAGTAAGCAACTGCCAAATAGCGTGGTTTCACCTGCATCGTGACTGTTGATTCAACTGTGCTGAAACTGAGAAAGTCTGCCTGTTGTGTTAAACCAAGACAAGACTGATATTGCAGTGGTCGGCCGATTCCTCGCATCAAGTATACGGAGGAGGAAGTTCGCACTTGGTAAGAACAGTTGTAATGCCACTCTAGCAGCTAAGTAAAAAGCTTGAGGATAAATGAAAATGAGTTTTGTCCATGAGTTTTTTTCATGTCCTGTCTACAGGGGCACCGTGTTTGGTGAGCTTACCAAGCTGTATCCCACCCACGCGTGCCGCGAAGTGATGGAAAACATTCCACTGCTGATCCGCCATTGCGGATACCGGTATGTCGATGTCTTATCACCCTGCCTTACGTCCGCTGGAACTTCGGTCGGAATTTTTCAGTACGGACAACGTGCCGCAACTGTGCGACATCTCTCGCTTCCTGAAGGACCGGACAGGGTTCAGTGTCCGACCGGTGGCCGGCTACCTCAGCTCGCGCGACTTTCTGGCTGGATTGGCGTGAGTTTCAGTATCGAATAGGCAGACAGACAGACAGCTAAACAGAGAGGCAGACAGACAGGCAGACAAATAGCTAAACAGACAGACAGATAGTCAAACAGAGAGACAGACAGACAGACAAGTAGGTAAACAGACAGACAGACAGACAGAGAGACAGAGAGACAGACAGGCAGGCAGGCAGGCAGACAAACAGGAAAGCAGATCGATAGGCACGGTATAAGACAAACAGACGAACTAACATCAGGAGTGTTTTGTTTATGGTTCGGCATAGGTTTCGCGTGTTCCATTGTACGCAGTACATCCGCCACAGCTCTGCTCCTCTTTATACACCCGAACCGTAAGTGGGAGACCACTACCAACTTCTATCCAGACAATGGCGTTGGGAAAACTCATTACGATTTTCTCTAAAGGGATTGCTGCCACGAATTGCTGGGTCATATTCCGTTGTTGGTAAGGACCACCTACGCGTTATAGCGTCGTGCGCAGGAACCTTCCCCCGATTCAGTTGGGATTCAGCGAGAGCTGAACCTTACGGTTACACACCTTGGGGGACTAGAACTGTAATTGCAGGCAGATCCGGGCTTCGCTCACTTTTCGCAAGAACTCGGGCTCCAGTCGCTGGGCGCCAGCGACGAGGAAGTTCAGAAACTGGCTACGGTAGGTCGGATTGGACATGTCTGTTTCTCTGTACACTTGGATTCTGTCCACCTATCTGATTGCCTACCTCGTCTGTCTGTTTGTTTACGCTGCAGTGCTACTTCTTCACGGTGGAGTTTGGTCTATGCCGTCAAGACGGAGAACTGCGAGCATACGGAGCCGGCCTACTGTCTTCTTTCGGCGAACTCCAGGTACGTCAGCTGTCCAACAGCCGTCCCGCTCCCCCTCAAACAACACTCCGTTCATCGCCAAAAATAACCAGTCCCTTTTCGCTGCTGCAACCGTCCCCACAGCACGTTCTCAGTCCGAACGCCAAGAAGCTGCCGTTCGACCCAGTGAGCACCTGCAACCAGGAATGCCTCATCACCACCTACCAGGACGTCTACTTCTACAACGAAAGCTTCGAAGAAGCCAAAGAGCAAATGCGGTAGGCCACACATACCATCACTCCCCTCACCAGTCCTTCCCAAAACCACCACGTCCTCTTCCCATCCACACAGAGAGTTCGCGCGTTCCATCAAACGACCATTCAGCGTGCGCTACAACCCATACACCCAGGTAACCACCACCACCGCCAACCAAACCACAACTCCCAAAGCCAGAAACGTATTCCCACTCCTGCGACTAAAAGCAGTCAAGCACAACCAATCAGTCCTTCCCAGTCAGAGGGTTCTCTTTCCACAGACAGTCGAGATTCTCCACAGTCCGCAACAGATCGCCAGTGTGGTCAGCGAACTCAAAGGCGACCTCTCCATCGTCACCGAGGCTCTGCGAAAAATTCGCGGCCAAGAAGAGACCGGCACACTGCCAACCACTCGTGAGGCCACCAACGGCAACGGACCCGATGCGTGCATCAACGATATCATCTAACCAGGCAGCGGAGGAGACTGATAAACAACCAGCCCGATCGCACGCGAGACTACACAAAATTATCCCACACATTCATTTATCCTCATCAAAAGACGCTAAAAGAATGACAAAACAATTCTTCCTCTTGTGCACGAAGACGCATTTCAGAACAGTCCGCTGTTCCTACAATCCAATAATACATTCCATTCTGCAAAAAGAAGAACGAAAGTTCTGTTTAGAGAAAATACAGAGATCCCAATAAAAATCGGTAATCTCGAAATTACCTTCTCCCTTCTCAATTTTGCCCCAGTATTCCAACGACAACGTCTCATTATTGTGAAACCTCCGCTGACTTCTGAGGCCCCACCAAATAGTCCGCAAACCAATCAACCACGTCCAATCCAATCAATCAACCAACGTATCAATCAATCAACCAACGTATCAATCAATCAACCAACTCATCAATCAATCAATCAACCAATTCATCAATCAATCAATCCGAATTCTGCCTACCTTTTCATTCCGTCACCGCACCTGCTCCGGATGCCGAATTGCGACCACTAGACCAAAGAAGGAAAACATTAGTTGAAATCAAAAGACAAAACAGGCAAGCTGATGAGGAATCAGATGAAAACAAAACAACTGTCCGAGACCGTGAGGCTGGGGAGTAATGGTCCGCTCCCCGGTACTATGAGGCCGTCAGGTTCATCTCCGTTGCTCCGGTTGAGTCTCATCGAAACTCAGTAACGGAGCAACCGACCGACCAATTCTAACCAACCCAATGAATACAATCCAAAACTCAAGTCCATACCTCCTCCTTCCACTGGAAGACACCTCCACCATGGGCCCAGTCCTCATCCTCAGTCCTCCATACCGCCATCCTTGATTCCATTTCCTTTCCGGACCTCAAACGACTCAACCTGCACACACCAAACAACTGGATAAGTATCAGCGTCAAAAGCATGGCGAAACCTCATGGAAACAATGAAGAAACCCATAGGTATTGAAGCTCTTTTCTTATTCCTTTCTTGTCTTGCGACCAGCGAGTTAATCCCACCGTCGTCTTCGAGAAAGGTTAAATCGTGAAAAAAACCAATCAAATCGAACGATACCGTATTATCGAATCAGACAGCTCACAATACTTACCGGTGAGTGGTGACCCTGTTTCCGGCGTCCTCAGAAATCAACACTCGGGACCAATCTTCCCTACCCAACTACGCAACATCCTGAAAGCGCATAAAAACGCAAACATGTTTAGAGAAACATAAAGAAGGTCGCTAGGCATCACAACCACCCCCGACTGAAGTTAAAATGTCTCTTCATCCACAATATCGCCACAGTATTCCAACGACACTGCCTCATTGAATGTGAAACTTCCGCTGACTTCTGAGGCCCGCCTACTCTACTTTCTCTAAAAACTTCCCCGATACCCAACCACACACACAAACATCCAGGAAACCCTTGAGCAAACTCACTTCCATGGAATCGGTACGTCAAGTCAATTCGGCGTTTCCGCTGCGCAAAAGCCGATTGCATTCTTCCCTTGCTTGAAATTACAGCACAAAGGAAGTGGTAAAGTCTGATGTACTGGCGAGAATTGAGACTTATCCAATAACATTACAGGCAAATCGGAGAAAGCGTCGCCGGGGCTACTTTTGCTTCCGTTACTATTCACAAGAGGTCAGAATGTATCTCTCGTGAGGTAAGCGAAAGACACATCAATCAATCAATCCATTCATATACAGCTACACATCAATCAGTCAATCAATTCATTTACAGCTACACATCAATCAATCAATCAATTCATTTACAGCTACACATCAATCAATCAATCAACTCATACAGGCACACATCAATCAATCAATCATATAGAGGCACACATCAATCAATCAATCATATACAGGCACACATCAATCAATCAATCATATACAGTCACACATCAATCAATCAACCCACTCATATACAGGTACTCAAACAGGCCAATTAACGAATCTTCCGTCAAACCAACTGGCAAATTGAATAAAAAACTTTTCATTTGCAACGGTATTTGTCTATGCGGGGAGAGATAAACTTGGAACTCAATGATGACTGACTCACCGAACGGACGGTCCGATGATTAGAAACCGGCGTAACTGCAAAATAAACGGAATGTTGATAGTTCAATTAATTCCCGCATTAAACAGCGCGGAGGTTCAATGAAAAAAAAACGGGAACATCTCATAATCGTCTGACCACAGTATCATCAAAAAGTTTCGTCAGATTGACGTGCATAGTTTTTCTAATCATCGAACCTTCCCCCGTCAATGTCATTACGCCCACCACCGATTCCAAACATTCCAACGGCTCACCGATTGAATCACCAATTGTATTGGAAGACCCGGAGAGATCTGCAAAGACCCGGAGAGATCTGCAAAGACCCAGAGAAAGCAACTCAGAGTTACGAAGCACGAAATCAAATCTTCCCGAATGAAATCTTTCATCATCCGAAGTTTCAGTTGCGAAAACTATCTACAGCTTTGATTTAGACGGCATTTCCTATCACAATTTGGATCATCACGTTCAGAAGGACGGAAAGAAAAATGTGCATTTGGATGAGATTACAGGGCAATTACCTCACAGACAGTTGATAAAATTCAAAGACGCCTTTGGGAAAATCTGCAAACAATTCGGACAAAATAAAGAGCTTTCCGGACGAAATCAACATTTTGCGAGGGAAAATAATTTTAGTTGCTCAGAAAAAGAAAAGTGTCACCAGATCGAAGTCTGTGTTCAACATGCTAAAAACATCCTCTGCTCGATGTGGAAGATGTTTGCCGCAAAATCGGACAGCCTTTCCTCTTACCAGTTTTTCCATCCATGTCTTCCGGGCCCTTCCCAGTAAGTTTATCTGCAAAGAATGCAAAGAATAAAGAGAATTAGAACAAATCGCCACAAGACAAAACATGGCTGACCAAAAAGCCGGTTCAATCAATCGATCAATCAAGCAATCTATTAAACGAGTGAGCTAATACAATCAATCAATCAATCAACGAGGCGATTTGGTACAAAATTCAACTGTTGCACGGATTTTACGTTTCAACAGCAAAAATATTCCATCCCGGTAACACGTCAGCGTATACGATATTTACCCCGGAATCCCATCGGAATTTTCTTTTCCACGCGCCGATTCCACAGCAGCTGTACCGAGAAGAATTGTCGCCAGCGAACTCCTCGACCTCAGCGACCTCCCAAAACGGGTCGCCGTCGATTTCGACATCCGCGAGTTTCCCAAGAAACCAAACGCGCCTGAAATAAAATGTCGGGAATACTTCCGCGTTCGGGAAAAAAAATTAAGATTCAAGGCGCAGAAAGAAAAAGGGACTTACTTTCCAGTAAATTAATTTTTGTTCGCGGGAAGCGTAAAAATTCCCTGAAATGCAGACGCCACTTTACAATTTCGACTCGCAATCATGGCCGTGAGCAAACTGAAACCTGCTCGGGGAGCGAAGCAGAAAAATGTCGAGCTTTGCACGAAAAAAAAATGCAAGAGCTGCAATGTGGCGAGCCAGGATGGAGCGAACTCTCGGGTAGATTTCATTCGCAAAACGGAAATGAGAAATGAGAAATCTAAAATCGGACGAAATTGATTTCAAGGCGTAACGCAAAAGGCTTGTTCACGGGAACAAGCCTTTTATTTGGACTACATCAAATCAATTAATCGATCGCTCGGCCTGCGATGGAGCAAAAGGCTTGTTCCGGGAACAAGCCTTTTACTTGAACAAAATCAATTAATCGACTGATTGACCTGTGATGAAGCAAAGGCTTGTCCACGGGAACAAAAAACTTTTTTGCGGGAACAAATTTTTCCCATCAGGAATGAATCTTTTCCAGTAGGAACAAGTCTTTCCAGCGGGAACAGAAAGCCTTTAAATTACAGTATAACCTGGATGAAGATACGGGAACGCGTGTTCTGTTCAACTGAACATGTTACCGTGTTTTCACCCAGATTTAGACGCACTGTATGACCAAATTATTACTACGCCAATCAGTTGGAGAGGATTCTTCTACAAAATCCGTGCGAACGTACTAGTACGGTACCCCAGCAATGGATCAAGAAGATGCCGTGGACTACCTGGGGATCATCCGTTACGGCGAGGACCTACTGACGGAGGTAATGCAGCGCGTGACGGATGTGCTGTACACGGGCAAACAAGTCGGAATCCCCGTAGACCGCACGCAACTGCAGATGACCACAAAAAGAATTCTCGTCCCGTTGGAGGAGCAACTGAAGATGCTGCCGGCGTTGCTCAAGCGATTGGCCGTCATGGATGAAATTATTGTCAATCTTCTTAACAGCTACGAAACCCCAAACTCCCCAGAGGTGAGAGGCATTTCTGTTATTCATATTCATCAATCAATCAATCGATCGTTCAGTTGAGTGACACTCTTTTTTCAATCAATCAATTCATCAATCAATCAATCGATCGTTCAGTTGAGTGACACTCTTTTTTCAATTAATCAATTCATCAATCAATCAATCGATCGTTCAGTTGAGTGACACTTTCCTCGAATCAGCAACACTTCAATCAATTGATTAATCGTTAAGCAGGATCCATGTGCATCTAATTATATCTTGGTCTAACAAAAGCACAAATAATTAAGTCGAAAAGCGTATAAAATAATATCGTTAACGTGATATTTAAAGATCGCAGCTAGTGGCATTTCTTGAATTGTTTGAATGTATAGACAATGTGAACAATCAGTCAATCAAGCTTTCAGCCGAGAGTAAATCTTTGCACAGCTAGTTGTTTATCCAATCAATCAATTAACGCCTGCAATTCCTTGGTAGGAACTGATACCACTGCGCAGCGACCCGGTCGGGGCGTTGCCGGCGTCGTTCGACGAAGAGATGATCGCGAAGGTGCCGGCGGAGCAGTGGGCTGAATACTTGGATCTGAGGGAGAAGATTCTCAAACGGGACGCCTACTTGAAGACCATCATCGACACGGAACGAGCCATCCTGCAGGAAGTCAACTGCGTCAGCCACCCGTTCTGATCGGCCAAATTCTCCTCTGCGTCTTCACTGATCCTGTACATAAACGACGCCATTCCGTCTGAAACTTGAAGCTTCTGATTTTTCGTTCTTATTTTATGACGAAACAGTCATCTGATTACTGTCAACTGGTCTCGTGTGGAGGAATCTCCAAGACGTCGGAGACGAGACGATGTAAAAAAGTCAAAGCCATAAAAAAGCAGTAATATGCTGGCTGATCGGTCCAGCATTGGTCAGGCGGTCGTAGAAGGAAGAAGTCGGGGACCGGGCACTGGCCATCCAGACCAGGGAACGTCAAAGGAAGATTTTCCTATCAGTTTGCCCTGGACAGACACAACTGACTGCTGAAACTTTCAGTCAGTCAGTCAGTCAGTCAGTCAGTCAGTCAGTCAGTCAGTCAGTCAGTCAGTCAGTCAGTCAGTCAGTCAGTCAGTCAGTCAGTCAGTCAGGGACCAGGCACTGGTCATCCAACCTGGCACTGCGCAGACAGACACAAAATCTCTTCCCTGCGACACTGGTAGTACGTGACACCATACGCCCCAACAATAGACAATTTCTTCGCTATTTCAAACCGATGAAGGCGTAACTGTGGAAATGCCCTCACTCATTACCGTGTTAGCAGTAAAATGTTGTCAGTGTGTCAGAAACTCAGAAATGAGATGGGGCTGGAATTTCCCGTCGTCGATGCTATTTATATACGGTAAATACTTGTACCGTAGCAACTAGTAATATTTAATATTCGATTGGACTCCACGCCAGGCAATTAAAGCACATGGTGTTTTCTCTGGATCAAGTGCCGAATGACAGCTGAACATTGAACAAGAAAACGCGTAATGATTTGTGGTTCTCTCAGAGTTCAAGTCCATGTCTGTGTCTGTCTATGTCTACGCTTCTACCTAGAGTGTGTATATCTGTAAGACAAGTCTATGCCTGTATCTGCCTGCAGTATGCTTGTGTCTGTGCCTGTGTCTGCCTGCAGTATGCTTGTGTCTGTGCCTGTGTCTGCCTGCAGTATGCTTGTGTCTGTGTCTGTCTGTGCATCTACCTATGTCAGTGTCTGCTGGTATGTTTATGCCTGTCTGTCCTATGTATATGCATTGCCTGTGATGTACCGATGTCTTGGCCAGTGTCTGTATGTCTGTGCGTGTCTCCACATGGATCTATGCCTGTGCCTGTGTATGAGTCTGTATGTACCCCGTACCTCTCTGTTTGCCCTGTGTCTGTGTCAATGCCTGTAATGTGCCATAATCTTAATCACCAATGCCTGCATTATGTCTGTACCTATCTGTACCTGTGCAGATGTCTGTACCATCTGTCTGTACCACATGTCTGTCTGTCCTATGTCTGTGCAACTGTCTGCGCTACACCATATGTGACTTGCCGATGTTTGCGCCTGTGTTTTCTCTATGTTTGTCTGCTTGTCTGTCTATGTCTGTCTGGACGTTTGTTTGTGACCTGAGTGATTTCGCCAGCTGGTTTCAACTCCGGGAAATAGCCCGATGACTGCTTTGCAGTAATCAAAAGAGACATGCAAAATAAGCCTGTGTGTGTATTGTGTACAAGTTCGCAGAGTCCGCCGTCAAGTCTCTGTCGGCCGATAGTACCGCTGATCCATCCCGTTCTACACTGACGCATGACCCTACTTGGACAGTTAAATTTGATACTTTAACGCTGTCAACAACTCTTCCGGTTGTTTTCTCATCGGAAGCGATGCTGTTTAAGAGAGAGCAGTGACTTTGTGGTGTTCACGGGGTTTGTCAGACTCACCGCGGATGAATCCGCTGCTCTGTGTGTCACACTGTTGTCTGACAGGAGAGCGAACTGGCGAGAAGTTTCCGGCTAATGGACTGACTTCTGCTTAAATATATATAGGCTACAAGAACGTCGTTAAGCTTGAAGCGATGCTAATTCCTCTTCCTCGCGTTTCAGTATTGCCAAGAAAACTAGTCAGTCGTGGTTTTTCTCTTCCTGCTGATTCTTCTTCATCGGCATCAAGTTTGCCCTGTAAGATACCGCACTGCCACCATGCCTATTGAATATGGAATTAAAGGGCAGATGGTCAACTTGGTAAGCACAAAATGATCATGCGGCGCAGACCTATTAGTGTCTGTTTGTCTGTCTATCTGTCTGTCTGTCTATCTATCTGTTTGCCTGTTTGTCTATCTGTCTGTCTGTCTGTCTGTCTGTCTGTCTGTTGTCTGTCTGTCTGTCTGTCTGTCTGTCTGTCTGTCTGTCTGTCTGTCTGTCTGTCTGTCTGCTTGTCTGTCTGTCTGTCTATTTGTTTGTCTTGATTACAATTATTATTTTTTACAGATTGCCGCCAAACGCGATCCCGGCTTCGAGGCTGCCGCCTTAAGATGGATCTTCGGCGTATTGGGCGAACCAGTACCGGACCAGCCGATCGAGCAAGTCCTGAAAAACGGTCAAGTGCTCTTTCGCTTCCTCCAAAAGATCCGACCCGATCTCGTGAAAGGCAATGTTTATAGCGGCGAACTGGCGGCCAAACAGCGTGAAAACGTCGGCAGCTTCATCGATGGCATCACCAAGTTGGGCCTGCGCCAGTCGGATCTCTTCCAGACCGAGGACCTTTACGAGGGGAAGAACATCCCGCAGGTGCTGATCGCCCTCCAGGCCGTCGGGACGCATCTGCAGACCAGCAATCCGGATGTGCCGGCATTCGGCCCGGCTCCTAAACACGGATGAAAAATGGACTCTTTGGTTCACTCGACACGACTCTGAGAAACCAAATTTTCAGACATAGCCGCTGTTTTTTATAGTTCTGCCAATTTTTATCACGTTTAGTGTAGCAATGTTTTACTCTTGAAAAAGACGTAAAAATTCAGCCATGGATGTTTACCTTATTACATTACATGTAATCTGAAAGCAAAAGGAGAACCAAGCAATCGGCCTGCTTATATGATGCACTTTGTCTGGCACATAATGTCCGAACGGCATTGTCTTAATGTCTGCTCTGCCTTTCAATTAGTTAGTCACCGAAAGTTATGATATAAGAGCAACTGTAAAGCAGGAGACATGTAGTCGGCTCGAGGGGATGCAACGATGCAAGTGGCAGATCAGGCAGACAAACGTCCAGACAACTGGGCACAGACAATTGGGCACAGACAACTGGGTGCAGACAACTGGGCGCAGACAATTGGACCCAGACAATTGGATCCAGACAATCGGACCCAGACAATTGAACCCAGACAATCGGACCCAGACAATCGGACCCAGACAACTGGTCAAAGGGCGCAGACAATTGGGCCCAGACAATTGGGCGCAGACAACTGGACCCAGACAATTAGATCCAGACAGTTGGGCCCAGACAATTAGTTCACTCCATCTCCATCAAGCTCCATCTACAAGTGCAGGTGCAATTGTGCAACTATGCGTTGCGCAGAGTGCGCTTATGGCATCGAATTGCGCATCGCAGCTGTGCAACGCGCACTCCAATCACGCACCGCAGCGCGACAAAGAGAAAATAAACCAGACAGAGCCAATTCAAACCTTATTCTACGAAGAGACACACGCCCAATCTCTGATACTTAGGCTGTAGTGCGTTTCCATTAGTCTGTTTACAGTGGTTCGACTAGTGAAAATTGAGTGCAGTATAGCTCCTCCTACTTGTAGCCAATAGGGCCAATTAGCTACGGCAGTCAACAAGCAGTGTACATGCCCCGGCTTTCATAATTTTTTTCGGTCTTACAGATTTTTTAATGGCAAAACTTTCGCCCAAGTAAATCCTATAAAACTAAATAAACAATGTTATAAAAATACAAGTCATTTTTTTCGCTCACTCAATGGTCTCAATTTTCATTTTGAAACAGCGGATCAGTCAAACTGTTCTTTCTGTCTGGAAACCCTATCTCGCGCGCCGTCTGTCGGCAAACATGCGGCTCGTAGGCGGCGCGCGAGATAGTGTTGCGAGACAAGTGATCCGATTTCGGGGTGGCCTGATTAAAGATTTCCTCCACTTGCGAGGTGAGTGTGTCTATTCGATGGCAGTATGGGCGGACTCTCCTCCTATATACGAAGTAAAACTCTCAATGCTGAGTAAGTTCGGGAAATGATATAAATGCCGCGTTCGCACCTTTTTCTCTCAAAAATTCAAGTTTTGAATTCCAAAATCGACAAAAAATCGGAAAAATATATGTAACAATAATTTTGACAAAAAAATTAAAAATACAATTTTTTAAAACTGGAAAACAAAAAAGAAACCTTGTGGCTGTTTTGATTGAAATACGTCACGATTTTGCCCTGTCGTGAGCAGCATTTATGCCAAATCAAGGCTTGCGCAGCATTGGGGTGTTCACCCCGCACTCTTTGTGCAGTGCGGACTCGTGAACAACAATTCAAAAAAATAAATGTCAATTTCTCCCCCCGTAAATGCGACCTTTCAAGCGCAAAAACTCCTCTAAAATGGATCGACCGTCGTAGGAATTTTGTTTGTCGGAACGGTTCCGCTGCTGTTTTCTTCCAACGGATTCCTCGTGTGACCGGAGGTGGCCAACAGCAGAAGAAATGGCTGCTGCGCACGTCAAAACTGATATCCCCATGTTCCTCGGTACAGTAGAGCATGGATATCTCACGCCTCGATTTCCCCTTTCTCCCAATGACAGAAAATTGAATTCTGAATCTATTGATGTGTTGATTGACTGGCGATGTTGGTTATTAATCAATCAGTCAGATCTTGTTGTTGATTGACTAGCGGTGTTCGTTATTAATCAACCAATCAATCAATCAATCAATCAATCAATCAATCCATCCTATCTTGTTGTTGATTGACTAGAATTCCCATGTTCCTCGGTACAGTAGAGCACGGATATATCACGCCTCGATTTCCCGTTTCTCCCAATGACAGAAAATTGAATTCTGAATCTATTGATGTGTTGATTGACTAGCGATGTTGGTTGTTAATCAATCAGTCAGATCTTGTTGTTGATTGACTAGCGGTGTTCGTTATTAATCAACCAATCAATCAATCAATCAGTCAATCCTAACTTGTTGTTGATTGAATAGTGGTATTCGTTATTAATCAATCAATCAATGACACGCTGTTGTTGTTGATTGACTAGAATTCCCATGTTCCTCGGTACGGTAGAGCACGGATATCTCACGCCTCAATTTTCTGTTTCATCCAATATTTCGTGACAGAGAATTAAATTCTGAATCTGTTGATGTGAAAAGTTCGCACTTTCGTTTGAAGTGTAGATAAATAAGACCTGGTATTTTATTTATATTTTTTCTCTCCTTTTATTCCGTGCTTGAATTTGACTTTTGTTTTATTTTAGTTTTCTATTTCTTAGTATAGAATTATTATTGCGAGTTTAAACAAACTCAATTCGTATTCAAAGGTTCGATTTTGTTTGAGGGGTGTGTTTTGCAGCGAAATTATGGAATCTCGTAGACGACCCCACGACGGATGACCTGATACGATGGAGTGCGGTGAGTTGGGTAAATCAATCAATCAAGGTGTCCATCAGCTGATTAAAGTTTAAATTTGACCCAGCTGAGAGAATTTACAGGCAGCATTTACGTAAAGAAGGAATGCCGTTTTCATTTGTTATTAATCAATCAATCAATCAATGATACGCTGCTGTTGTTGATTGACTAGCGGTGTTGGTTATCAATCAAACAATCAATCAATGACACGTTATTGTTGATTGACTAGCGGTGTTGGTTATTACTCAATCAATCAATCAATCAATCAATCAATAAGACGTTGTTCTTGTTGATTGACTAGCTGTGTTGGTTATTA
This sequence comes from Hypsibius dujardini, assembly GCA_001579985.1. Lineage (NCBI taxonomy): Eukaryota > Metazoa > Tardigrada > Eutardigrada > Parachela > Hypsibiidae > Hypsibius > Hypsibius dujardini. Next base: position 1,417 of record LRSR01004695.1, on the reverse strand, counting down.
ATCAATCAATCAATGAGACGTTGTTGTTGTTGATTGACGAGCGGTATTGGTTATTAATCAATCAATCAATCAATTCAATATATGATATTGTGTTCGTTATCTTCATAGTCTGGGACCAGTTTTATCGTTCTGGACCCGTCGAATTTCGCGAAGCTTTTGCTGCCACGTTATTTCAAGCACAACAACCTGGCGTCGTTCATCCGCGTTCTCAACATGTGTAAGTGCGCATGGAGCTCCGGGATTGACTGGGGGGGGGGAGTGTTGGCAAATCACGATGTGAAGAGTTCTGAGGACTGGCGAATGGATTTTCCAGTTTTTGTTCAATTCGTACAGATGGCTTTCGGAAGGTGATTAAACTGGATTCAGGCAGCCTGAAGAATTTTCGCGATGAAATGGAGTTTCGCCACCCGTTCTTCGTTCAAGGAAACGAACAGTTGCTGATCTGCATCAAACGAAAGGTTAGAAGACCAACAGTACCACTTGATAGTTGTCTGTCTGTCTGCCTGCCTGCCTGCCTGCCTGCCTGCCCGGCTGCCTGTCTGTCTATCTGCCTGTCTGTCTGTCTATCTGCCTGTCTGTCTGCCTATCTGTCTGCTTGTCTGCCTATCTATCTGCCTGTCTGTTTGTCTGTCTGTCTGCTTGTCTGCCTATCTGTCTGCCTGCCTACCTGTCTGCCTGTCGGTCTGTCGGTCTGCCTGTCGGTCTGTCATCGATTATTTGTCTATGGTTGCTGGTCAGTCAAATTCGTCCCTTAATATTTACCCTTTTTCATCAGCCACCAGCCACGCCCGCTGCGTCGCAGGTGTCAAGCAACAGCAGCCGCGCACTCATCGACGGATCGGACAGCGTGGTCGTTGTGGCCGCCTCTCACGCCGGTGCTCCCCCCGCGCTTCCCATTAAGGAATCGGCGAAGGAGATTAGTAACGTGCTGCAAGACGTGCGTGTGCTACGTGGCAAGCAGGACACGATGGACGTGAAACTGAGCGAGATAAAGCGCGAGAATGAGACCATGTGGGCGGAGCTGCAGGAGCTGCGGACGAAACACGCGCAGCAGCAGATTGTCGTCAACAAGGTGGGGAATTGATTCCCGTGCAAGGCGAAGTGAGATTTATGGAAATGTTTTCGTGCTCCCTGTAGTTGATTGAGTTCTTCATGAGCTTGCTGCACAACGGAGGGAACGTGACGAGCACGCAGATCCGAGCGACGGCGCCGCAGCTGGCCATTCAGACATCACTGGATGGATCGCCGGCTCTCAAGCGGCCGCGGCATGAAAACGTCAGTCATCATGATGGTTGAAGAGACAGACAGACTAAAAGGCAGGAAGACAAGTGTGGAATACAGCGAAGGAAGGCAGCAGGCATGCAGATAGACTGGCAGACAGCCTGACAGATAGACAGACAGACAGACAGACAGACAG
>LRSR01004688.1:0-20322 GCA_001579985.1 Hypsibius dujardini | reverse complement strand
CTGTTTGTCTGAGACTTCTAGACAGTCCGATTGGAGGGCAAGCATAGGATCTCCGTCAGAGGCAAGTGAGCGGCATCGCATAAACAACAACACATCTTGTCACTCGAAGGGGGCGTAACAAACGGACATAATTACTTGTCTTATAATTTCTTAATACACCGGTCGATCGACCTCTCAGTTAATTTCGCCGCGGGTCGCTACACAGGAAATACCAGACACTCAACGGATTCGAGTTCTAGAGACACCTCCATAACACTGAACAAAAAGACAGTCCCCATGTATAATGCAATATCCGGTATTGGAACAACACTAAACAAGGACACACATCGTAAGTACTGACGGTAAAATAACGAAAAACCATCACACGCAGTTAAGGAAAAGCCACATTAATGTAATGGCGTCGCCAATCTCAGACATGCAACTAGGCAGACAGACAGACAGACAGACAGACAGACAGACAGACAGACAGACAGACAGACAGACAGTCAGACAGACAAACAATCAGACAGACAGACAGACAGACAGATGGACAGATGGACAGACAGACAGACAATCAGACAGTCAGACAGACAGTCAGACAGACAGACAGACAGACAAACAGACAGACAGACAGTCAGACAGACAGTTAGACAGACAGTCAGGCAGACAGACAGACAGGCAGGCAGGCAGACAGGCAGATACTCAAGCAGATACTCAGGCAGGCAGGGAGGCATGCAGGCAGAGAAAGAGACATAGAAATAGACAGTACCTTCACGATCAAGCTACATTAACAAATCCGATCAAGATGGTAATCCACAGATACGTCCGAAAGACCGCAACAACAAACAACACAGACAACGTATCCGGTCAGACAGAGATGATGACAATCCAACGATCCAAAGCCCACAATAAAAAACTCAATTGGCGCAGAACAATGACTTGAAGTACACTCAAAGGGGTGTAATAATCTCAATCAAAATCTCGACAAAAGCACACACACTCTCGATCGTGTCTGTAAAAATCAAAAACTGCTACCACGTGTACTCACTGAAACGTGCACAATACCGCACTCTGCGGCACTGCTCACACACAACACCAGTATGATTACCACATCCAGCAGCTGTAGCCATCAAGCGGATGCCTCGCCATCATCAAGTCCATCAGCCACAGCAGATGCAGACATTGACCGACCTCAAAGCCCACAAAGCTCAATCCAATAAAACTGATAGGCATATCGCGTCATTACAAACGAGAACGAGAGAGAGAGAGAAGAGAGAAACGAGCGTAAGAGTTTGACACTTCAAAAACTAAAGCACCATGCCACGGATCAATCGCGATTCAGACATAGACAGACAGATAGACAGGCAGACAGACAGGCAGACAGACAGGCAGACAACTTATGCGCTTGACAGACAGACCACTTTCTCCATCCATCAAACGGCGGATTACTCTCACAGACAGACACACGCACAGGTCTCTCACTGGGCTTTGTGGGTTTGCAGGGCAGCAGACACGAAACGATCGAGGTACCCGCCGTTTAGTTCGGCCAGGGGAGGCTAAGAGTTGCTTGGTGTTAAAGTGTCTTGATCTGGTCATTAAACCGTTAAAGCGGCTGTTCTTTTGCGGCTCAATTACTAATTTAATTTCACTTCTCGTTCTTTTTAGTGGCTGTCCATACACACACACACACACACACACACACACACACAAACCGGCTTGATCCAATTTCGGTTAAAGCAGCAGCACAGTTCCCTGGACCACTTTCCATTTCTCCGCTCGTAAGAGGGCCAGTCAGGCACATCGATAATGACAACGACAAACAGGCAGACAGACAGACAGACAGACAGACAGACAGTTAGACAGTTAGACAGGCAAACAGGCAGACAGACAGACAGGTAGGCAGGCAGGCAGACAGACAGGCTGTTCTTTCGGCGACTTACTCTTTGGCTCTGGAAGAGGAGCTTTCCGTAGCTTCTCCGCGGCGAAGAGACGAATGCTGTCCATGAGAAGATCACCGGGTGTGTGATTGGCAGGCTTCGGTCGCAGCCGGCGGTTTTGTACCTGGATCAACGAACAGAAGGGGGCCGTTGAGTAACACTACCCTCCCAAGAGAGAGCGAGCAAGCGAGTCATAACATGACCGCACTTGAACCACAAAATAAACTACCACTACTACTACGAGCATAGAACACTCTACCGGGGAAAGCGGCGGCCGCGAACGGATGTACTCGAGGATCCTGTCGTGAGGGTCCGCCGGCGAGCGTGGTTTGCGTTCTTCGTTCTACAAACACAAATTGACGGTTGATTTGATTTCAAACTAAAACAAAAATTGAATAAGTTCACAAATCAATCAATCAACAGGACCAACAGAAGAAAAACCAATCAACAGTTTTACAGTCAATCAATTGAAGCACTGTGCACGATATTCAATACATCGATCAAGCAGCAGTCACCTGCAGAAATCACAGAATCAATCGACCATTTTGCAGACAATCAAACAAAACATAGACAACAGTATTCAATACATCAATCAACTGGCCGATGACTGCAGAAGTTAAAGAAACCAATCAAGCACTGTGCATTCAATCCCTTCAACTCCAAATGACAGACAGACAGACCGACAAACAGGCAGACAGACCGACAGACCGACAAACAAAGAGACAGGCAGACAGAGAGACAGGCAGACAAACAGGCAGGCAGACAGACAGATAGACAAACAGACAGGCAGGCAGGCAGACAGACAGACAGGCAGGCAGACAGGCAGGCAGACAACCAGACAGGCAGACAGACAAAACATACGGAGGGGGTGTTTTTGAGAGAAAACCGCCGCATTCGGATGTCCTCCATGAGCATCTCGTAGGGAGTCAGCTCATAGACCCCCGGTGAGCGAAGGTTCGAGTCGGTGTCTTCCACTTTCCGCAGTCGGAATCCCGCTCGCAGCTCTCGAATGACTTGGATCCACGCGCGGGCCCAACTGTTGCAGGGCGTGGCTCCGAGGTCTGACGCCGTAACCGCTGGACAGTTTTCCTGCAAGGACACATGTCTGTGCACTAGACAGGTAGACCACAGAGCAGGGTCAGGCATTAATGGGGACATGGAAGCGTACAAACCTTGTCCATGAGCTTCTCCGACTGCACTTTAAGGAGGAATTCACGAAAGTCAAAGCATTCCACCACAAGGGCACGACAGACAGCCTGGTAGTGCTCCGAGGCATCGCCGTCGTTTTTGTTGCGTCTTTCTGTGATCTGCAAGTGTAAAAGTAAAGCAAAGCAGAGATTAATCACGAAACCCGTGCAGCTGCCTGTTCATTTTTCTGTGCCTGTATGTCTGTCAGTGTGACTCTCTGCCTGCCTGCCTGTCTGTCTGTCTGTCTGTCTGTCTGTCTGTCGATAGATGTGCTAGCTTGCTGTCACGGTTCACGTGGATTTACCTGAAGAACTTCTTCGATGGATGTGATCCGCGTGAGACTATCGTTTTCGTCGTCAGATAACTGCAGAATGAGCGTTCCAAATTCCTCAGAGAGCGGAGCTTCCTCGTTTTCCCGTGTGTTATGCTGACAAGCATCCCACACCGCCATGGCCAAATGCTCTAGAAACTTTCCCTCCTCTATCACAGCTTCACCTGAAATCAGACAAGAATAAAATCAGCAATACTGCTAATAAAATGAACATCCTGAATCATGACCATGTGCATGTCCTCTCCAAACAGTAGTCAAAAATCGGGAAAAAATGGAAACGCACGCGCAGCGTCAGCATCGCTAGCAAAACACAAACGCAACGATAACTACATTTGTCTGCCCGGGCAGCTCGTGCCTACCGTGCGGTGTGTCCTTGTCTTTGCGCGCCAGCTCGTGTATCTGTCTGTCTGCCTGTCTACATGTCTGTCTGTTTGCCTGTCTGCCTGCCTGCCTGTCTGTCTGCATATCTGTTTGTCTGTCTGTCTGTCTGTCTGTTTGCCTGTGTGTCTGTGTTTCTGTGTGTCTGTCTGTCTGTCTGTCTGTGTGTCTGTCTGTCTGCCTGTGTGTCTGTCTGCCTGTGTGTCTGTGTGTCTGTGTGTCTGTTTGTCTGTTTGTCTGTCTGTGTGTCTGTGTGTCTGTGTGTCTGTGTGTCTGTCTACCTGCCTGCCTGTCTGTTTGTCTGTCTGTCTGTTTGTTTGTCTGTCTGTCTATCTGCGTCACATATGACGTCTTTGGAGAGGGGGTCTGTCTGGAAAGGGGAGTCTGCTGCAACTCAACCCGGAAACACTTCCCCATCCTCGAAACGCATTTCTTCGACTCCTCCATCCGCGTCAAGGCCGACGGGAGACGGAAGGAGATGGGAGGAAAAAAATCCCCAAACAAGCTGGACGTCTTAAGTCAACACGGGGATTTAAAAATTATTCATCGATACGGCACTACACTAAATCGCGAGTAGACACTAGTGTACACACAGTCCATCCATATCACACGAGTAGAAGCGATATCTGTCTGTGTCTGTGTCTGATGTCTGTGAAGAGTTGCATAATAGGCGCCGCGGCAATTTTCTCCTTCTTGTTTGTTAGCAAAGGCAAAATATCGATCGAAATTTATATTGTGGATGAGAGAAAAAGCACATTTTCAGGCACGGGATGACAAATTGACGGGATGGGGAAGAGGAAGTCCAGAGTAGCTGTCTGGGTGGGGCAAACTGTCAACGAACAATCACATTGCATTACCATTCATACAGACAGACGATTGCACACTTGGATGAGCATTCAATGAGGGGAAAGATAATTCAGAAAAAATGTGTCCGGAATGACTGAAAGATCCGTTTGTGCAGGGTATGTCTTTCGTCAGACAGACAGACAAAGAGACAGGCCGATAGACAGACAGACAGGCCTACAGACAGACAGATAGGCAGACAGACAGGTAGCCAGGCAGGCAGACAAACAAACAGACAGGCAGACAGACAGGCAGACAGACAGGCAGGCAGGCAGGCAGGCAGGCAGGCAGGCAGGCAGGCAGGCAGGCAGGCAGGCAGGCAGGCAAACACAACATACGGAGGGGGTGTTTTCAGACATGAGGCGGTTCGACCATGACTAATAGGCGTAATTCATCTTTAATATACTTTGGTCGCCGGGTTTATTATCTTTGACTAGTACTTTTCATCGTCATCCGCAGAGCGCCACGGTTCATTGCCCTTGACCCATTTATCCAATGATCGGTCGGAGCGCAGGTTGGTTTTTGAGAGTTGTTAGTCCATTATTCGCCCGCGATGTCCATCCGTCAAACGTGTTGTTTCGCTAATACTTCAAACTTGCTTATCACTTTCCCTCCAGGCGGCGCCCGTTTATTACCGCACGTCTCAACCAGAGGTCTGACTTTTCGCAATTTTTCTCCGACACAAACATTTTAAAAAAAAAAAATTAATAAATTAAAAAAATTAAAAAAATTAAAAAAATTAAAAAAAAAAACATATTTATGGTTTATTTTAACTTAAATAAGAAAAAATTAGCGAAAAACTTAACAAATTACCACAATTATTAATTAAATTGATTAATTAAATTATAAAAATAAATTGTGCGACTAAACAAATATTTTATATTAAAAATCTAAATAAAGAATGAAAATGTGTCTGAATAAAAATGTGGGCGTGTCTGCGCGCTGATTCCGTGATCGATTTTCCTTTCTCTTCTGGTAAGAGACTTTTGGGAAAGCCTCTCAACTCAATAGGGAAGCATTATCGAACCGGGAGGATAAAAAAGGGACCTCACACAGACGCAGTCAGTAAAGACGCGTATAGCGTTAAATTTAATCCCCTCGAGGATCGATGATGCATTTTCGAGACAAGCCGGCTTAAAAATTCAACACTTCCTGGCACCGCTTCAGGCAACTTCCAAACAAATTCCCTACTTCGCCCTTCGATCCATCAAAACAGTTTATACTATAACTCTTCTCCCTTTTTAAAAAAAAAATTTAAAAAAATTATTAAATTTTTTTTTTTAATTTTTTTTAAATTTTTTTTAAATTTTTTTTTAATTTTTTTAAGGCCACGCAACGGGGACGAAAAGATCGTAAAGTAAGGCTAACGCACAAAGAGGCAGCACGAATGGCAATTAAAAACCGCGCCTGTGTTTAACTCGCGTTTGTCTAGAAGGAGTCAGCCGAAATTAATCACGCACCGACAGTTAACGGCTCCACAGACGTGAATCACACAACAATCAGGGAAGTGGAGGAACCGGTACACACCGGTCAAAAGGATAAACACACACAACAACGCAGACAAACAACGGAAAGTGGCGAGCGGAGATTTCATTTTTACTGCCGGGTGTGTGCGGTGAAATAACCGCACGCACGTTATTCCAGTTAGGAATGCGACTGCGGCACTTAAAAATTGCTATTAATAAACACACCGCGCCGCCATAAAAAATACTGATATTACTTCACGTAACAATAGCGAAAGCTCTGTCTGTCTGTCTACCTGTCTGTCTGTCTGCCTGCCTGTCTGCCTGTCTGTCTGCCTGCCTGCCTGCCTGTCTGCCTGTCTGCCTGCCTGCCTGCCTGCCTGTCTGTCTGTCTGTCTGTCTGTCTGTCTGCCTGCCTGCCTGCCTGCCTGTCTGTCTGTCTGTCTGTCTGTGTGTCTGCCTGTGTGTCTGTGTGTCTGTGTGTCTGTGCGTCTGTGTGTCTGTGTGTCTGTCTGTGTGTCTGTGTGTCTGTGTGTCTGTTTGTCTTTGTGTCTGCTTGCCTGCTTGTGTGTGTGTCTATGTGTCTGCCTGAAATTTAGCTTGAAGGCTGAAAAAAACAAGCCGAACAACCGAGACCAGGCATTAGCAGTACTCGTCCGTTAGTCGCTCGTAAAAAAGCGCATATCGCATGTCAAGCGGGCTGACATTTTCAAGATGTCTTCAAGCCAGTAAAGTGCAGATATGTGCAGACAGACACTAGTAAAGTAATGGCGCTCCAAGTAAGTAACGAGCACTTGAGAAAAAGCCATCATGCCGAGATGCGGAGTCGTGTCAAGAACTGCCCTATTTAAAGAGATCATCCGTTTCGTGCTGAATCCGTTGAACAATAGCGTGTGTCTGTCTGTCTGTGTGTCTGTGTGTCTGTCTGTGATGAGTGAGTGATTGCCGCAGTTTTGAATGAAATTATTTAAATCGAAATTGTTTGTTCATGCGCGATTCGGTTGCTAAGCTGAAGGATAAACACAAGCGGCAGTAACCGGAAATAAAAAATACAGACCAGCCAATCAAATAATCAATCGATACCATCAACGACGCAGACCAACGCAAATTCGACTAATCGCTCGATTGACTGATTAACCAGATAAATAGAAGTTTTCATTCAACACTCCAGGCGCTCAATCAACCAATCAATCAAGCACTCACCACGTGCGCCCAATCAACCAATCAACCAACACTCCAGGCGCTCAAGCAACCAATCAATCGAGCACTCACCACGTGCGCTCAATCAACCAATCAATCAAGCACTCACCACACTCATCCCGGTCCACGCGGGAATCGACGACCGTCACGCAGCCCTCTTTATCCAGGAATAAATTAGCAATATCCGGTCGCACGCCGAAGGTCCCCTGCTTGCTGGAAAAAATATCCGCGGAATTCGGTGATGTCCCAATGGAGGCCGTTATCGATCGCGCCTGATACCACCGCAACGCCTGCGACAGGACCGCCCAGCCTTGCTCCTCGTTAATCCCCACCGAAAAGGACTCGACAATTTCCTTCAAGGCGATACGATTCCCCGATGCCTGGGCCATCTCACTGCGCCGGGACTGGGCGGGGGACGCCATTTTAAGGGGCAAAATAATGCAACGAAACAAGAGGCTCAGTTATTCGTGTAATCCTTCAGTTGATTGTTGATTGGCGGGGTAAGAATATCGGGAAAATGTAATCAAGCGTTCCATCGGTTGATTGATGAATTTAGCCGTTGCCGCACAACCACGGTTTTCTCCGGTTGATTGATTAATTCATGTGTCATGATGAGCGGGAAAAAAAGGTGGGGGAATATAAGTAAAATTCGGATTAGTGTGAGGGAAAAAAATGTGCCCGCGTAACAATGGAGTCGAGTTGAGTTGAGTCACGCGAAGAAGTGGTGCGCGCTTGGCTGTTGTTGAAAAACAGCAAGCGCGCAGTTTTTCCGTTGGTTTACTGTGTGTCTGTGTTTGTGTGTGAGATGAATGAGTCAGCGTGTGTTGCTGTTGCCTGTCTGTTGCTTGCGACTCGCGACGCGGGTGACTGACGTCACTGTTTCCGGGGTTGAACAATACGCGCTGATTGGCAGGACAGTTGGGGGGCGGCGGGGCTAGATGTCGCACGACACACGGCAGGCGGCGCCACTTACCCGTGTCCAGCACATCAGGGGTGTTCCACGTCCAACCGGCGGGGCTAGATGTCGCACGACACACGGCAGGCGGCGCCACCTACCCGTGTCCAGCACATCAGGGGTGTTCCACGTTCAACCGCCTTTACTTAATTAATTATGTGGTCTGTCCTATTATCTCCGTTATATTCCAAAGGCGCAAAAGTGAAACAAATTCTGATCAAGTAAACATTTTTTTTACATACAGTAACTTATAATACAAGTGTGCATGAACTCTCTCTCTCTCTCTCTCTGTCGCTTTCACAATTATAATTATGCCCGCACCAAATGATGAGGCGGTTTGTTGAAGGCTGCGGGCATGGCAGTTGTCGGATAAAAACCTTTCACCCCTCGACGGAAGTTTGATAACGTCTCATTCAGCATCGCTGGCAAGGCGACTTTAGATAATACAAAACTTCTAGCTCTAAACACATACGCATGGATCCGTTCAGCCGATTTGCAGGCAGAGTGTTGGGCTTAGGACTGCTGCTAAACATAGCAGTGGCTCATGTTCGGCTGCAGTATCCCGTGGCACGGAACTACGCAACGGATGCCTTGGGAAACAAATGGACCGTCGGGCTGTGCGGGATGCCCAGAGGTAATATGGTATGGAAGGAAGGACTTCTTATAGGTGAGGAATGGGAGTACTTTAAATGGTTCTTTTTAGATGCTCATTTGACGACGGATCTTCAGGCAGGATCCACCTTTAATGTCACTTGGCACTTGGGAGCTTGGCACGAGGTACGTTTTCCGCCGGTAAAGCAGGCAGGCAGGCAGGCAGGCAGGCAGACAGGACAGACAGACAGACAGACAGACAGACAGACAGACATACTTCCAATTCCTTTCTTTACAGGGCGGGCTCAGAGTTGAACTTCTAGACACGAACTACAACTTGATAAAGCTTTTGGTCCCCGTGGGTGGAGATCTCAACGACACATCCCCTGCGCATTTCACTGCGAAAGACGGTGTCAGTGGAACCTGGTTCGGTGACAATCCCGCTCCCACCAGACAGGAGGTGACGCTTCCAGCTGGCATTACCTGCAACAACTGCGTCATCAGATTAGTCAAGCTGGCTCAGACGCTCGATCCCACTGATCCAGGCAGCATGTATTACTTCAATAGCTGTAGCGATGTGAATGTCCTCAATGAAACCGGTCAGTGATAACACATTAGTGTCATCAATATTGACTCATTTATTCAGGATGATAACTAATAAAAAAAATTGGCCCAAATATGTTTTCTTTATTTTAAATTATTTTAATTTAATTCAAATCAGATTCCGGTTCAGTGTTGAGTTTGTATATAAATTCAGATTTCAAATTTTGATTTGAACAAAGCTAATGATGCGCTGGCAGTTTGAGGCACACTTTTCGAGGGAATACTTTTTGACATCTCTCCAGCGTGGACAGAGCTCGTCCTGCTTCAGCATCGTCGCGTAGGGACAATTTAAATTGTTCAATTTTGGCATTTTGAAATCAGCAAAACTCCCAGTTCATTTTGTGGTCTGGATCGCTGCGAATTATTGTGGCGCAATCTGGGGGCAAATAGAACTTAGGACAGTTGGCGATCTCAAGGCACAGCTAAGCCCTGCCTCCCTCGGTATGGTCCTGCACTCGATTGAACGTTCAATCTGATTCACTCTTCTCTGATTGGCCCATGTCGTACAGCTTACTCGTTGTGCTTGATTGATTGATTTGTATCAGATTTCTCCCTCACTGATTGTTTGATTTTCAATCAGTCAGTTTGACCAGGGCCGTGTCCCTTGTTCCTCCTGGTTGATTGTTTGATTGTCAGTCAATCAGTTTGATTAGGGCAGTGTCGCTTAAGATCGCGAGCACACGATAATTGACAGGTGTTAAAAGGATGTTTTTTGTTGTTCAAATTGAGAATCTCGCTGACAGACTTATTGGGCACAATTATTGGAGTTTAATAGTAAGCAATTCATCTTTCAAGAATAAGAGTCGCATATGGGACTATACAAGTTGTTATGTCGAGCAAACAAGCTTGGCCGAAGGGGTTTAACTCCATCACGGAAGTTTACTCTGTACTCCGGTTTTTTTCTGTTTCTTTTAAAGCAATTCAGCCTGATCAAGTTTTTTGGACTAGGAAAATATCCGGTTATTGTGTCCTTGGTTTGTGTTTCTGTAAAGCAGGAAAAAAAATATTTTGCATGCCTGGTTTAGTTCACAATTATATGTCAAATGTAATGTAACGAAAACGCTTTTAATTAAAGTATAAGGAGTTATAATTAAAATCAGCTTTGATTGAGTTCTAATAATGTCTGTTTTGAATATTAATTTTTATTAATATTTTTGGCAACCTTGGATGATTGAAAAATTGTAATTTCTACGTTTCAGACGTGGTTTCAAAATGTTCCGGTCGGGGTACTTGGAGGGGAAGTTCCTGTCAGTGCCAAAAACCATTCGTGGGCGACGTCTGTCAGTACGCAGGTAAGGATTTCATTTACTCTTACTCTAGCGCTGTCGTGACCAAATTTTCAAGATCTTCTCCGGCGTTCTCCCTACTGAACGGGGAACTCTTTGCCGCAAGTCATATTTTAAAAATCATGTTAGGGGACATGGTATTCAAGAAAATAGTTTGATCGCAATCGGAGGGTTGCACTGATAATTGATCTCTTATAAGTCGACCTCCCGCAGCTCGTCGTTGCTGCACCTTAAGTACATGATCGAAGCAAAAGATAATTAGACTGAAACTACGAATGACTGGGAAGCGTTGCCTTCCTGCGCCACGTTTCTAAGCTAAACAAGACGATTTCAAACTGAACAAGACGATTCTAAGCTAAAAAAGATGATATCAAACTGAATAACACGATTTCAAACTGAACAAGATGATATCAAACTGAAAAACACGATTTCAAGCTAAACAAGACGATTTAAAACTGAACAAGACGATTTCAAACTGAACAAGACGATTCTAAGCTAAAAAAAGATGATATCAAACTGAACAAGACGATTTCAAACTAAAAAACACGATTCCAAGCTAAACAACACGATTCCAAGCTAAACAAGACGATATCAAACTGAACAAGACGATTTCAAACTGAAAAAGACGATTCTAAGCTAAAAAAGACGATATCAAACTGTGACAACACGTGAAAAAACGTGTGTTGAACGAACTAACCGAACTACAGTAGAATGGGCGCCGGGTCCGGAGTCCAGTCAGAGTGCCCGCGAAGTCGGATGCAAAGAACTGCAAGTAAATAAACACGCACACACAGGCAGGCTAGCTGAAGAACTCGTAATATTAATAGCAATTTATAAATTATCAATAAGTTTGCTCATCGTTTTAGATCAAAAAATTAAACCGGTCAATGATTGTTGGCAGATGTTTATGACAAATTAAGCTAAAATCAGTTAGGAACTTCGATTTCTTTGATTGAGATTTTATTTCTGTTAGCAAATAGTTTATTAATAAGCAATGTAATTTTTGTCTGTTAACGAACCGCAGACGAATGCGCGGATAACGCGGATTGTGGCCCGCACGGCAGTTGCATCGACACACAGGCACAGGCTTACCCAAAGAAGCAGTGCTACTGCCAGTTCGGCTGGCACGGACAGGCGTGCGCCCTGGAGTCCTCCGTCAAGGTCCCCGACTTCAAAGCGGAACTTTACAAAAACCGCACCGGAAAGTTCGGAGATTTCACCTTCTACTGGCGCATCTTGGAGGACATTGCGGAGATTGAAGTGGTGGTCGTGGCGAAGGCCAAGAACTGGATCGCCGTTGGATGGCGACCTTCAGGTACTCGCGTGGATATAGTACGCTCCTTTTTGGGATGGCAAAAACTTACCACATTAACAAATCAACAACTGATTAAATCTTTAAACGAACAAATTTAAGAAAATTAATCACTAAATTTTTTTTAAGTTTAGATTAAATGTTTAACTTAGTTCAGTTCAGTTCAGTTCAGTTCAGTTTTTGTTGATTCGGACTGAAATCGGTTATGTTCTTTGCTGGAACAGGAAGCAACACCTCGTGCAAGGCATTTCCGGACGTGAAACCGGACACTACAGTTACCATGACAACTGGTACGATATCTTCCTCGAGTGCTTTAAACTTTGTTTCGTTTCTCCAACAGAATAAATTCCGTTGAACTAACAACGTTTTTTTCAAACGAGGTAAATGAGAGAAAAAAGGTTCAAGAAATATAATTTGGTTTTGTTCAAACGAAGGTGCTTGTTAGTTCACATATTTATACTGTTGAACATCTAATTAAAAAACTAGCTGAAACTTGGCAGTTATTATTCGCGTATACTGCAATTTGATCAGATAAAGATTCCGATTTTATTTTTTGCTCAGTTTTAGTCAATAAAATAATTCGTAGTTAAAAAACGAAATTTAAAAAAAATAAATTGATTTTAGAAAATATTTCCTTGCCGGGGACAAGACCTTGATCAGCTGAGAAAGATTCAAGATTTAAAATTCCAGTTTCAAAAATTGGAAAAACACCAAAGTTTTCAGTTAGTGGATGTCAAAAAAAGTATGAAAGAAAAATAATATATTTTAAAAATCGATGTTTATTGATTAGACATGAATTGTCCAGTGATTTTACAACTTCTTAATTTTTTTTGAATTTAACAGAGTCTTTTACCTTCGGAAACAATTTTCCCAAAAATAAGTTAGCGGAATAGGTTTTAAAGAGAAAAGTGTGACTGCGATCCGAAATCGGCACTGGTAATTCATCCCTTGTTAACAATTAATACTCGCGCTGTGGTTCAATCAGATACGGTAAAAACAGTGGCGCGCCGAGGGGGGGGGGTGATTCGTTGATCTACAACCCCCCTCGAAAGTCAAAAAAGTGCCCCAAGGGTCCCCCATTAGAGAAAAAGACTATGATTGAGAATTGTCATGCAATACTCCCCCCTTACGTTCTATCGGAAATATTTCGGATACAATAAAAAACACCCCCCCTCAAACCAAAGCTCGGCGCGCCACTGGGTAAAAAGTTCAATTTTATTTGCTGTTAATTTCGAGAAATTTTCAATTTTTTTCCGGCTCTTCAGATGAACCGAAAACGCATTGATGGCTTTGAATAAATTGGTGCAACCCGCGAGTCGACGTTCCGTGTGTAATCAGCCGTCACGTGACAGAACAGAAAACACGTCAGAATATGGAAACGTGTTCTCTTTTTCAGATGGGAAATCGGTGAAGACAGTGTTGGATTTCATGGACCGAAATTCGTCTTTCTTTACCGGTATGTTTTCGCCGTTTCGCTGTTTTGCCGAAATGTGGTGATCGGAGTTTGAGCCATTTTGGCCAATGCGTGCAGCTGTTTTTGACCACAGCTGACTGCGCAGTCTTTCCTTAATCGATTGATTGATTGAATCTGAATTATTTTGGCCATCTGATGTTAAATCAATGAATCAAGCGATGTGCAAAACAGCTGCATGCATTGATTTTCAACGATTGATTGATTGATTGATTGATGGATTGATTAATTGATTGATTGATTGATTGATGGATTGATTAATTGATTGATCGATTGATTGATTGATTGGTTGATGGATGGATGGATTAATTGCTTGATTGCTTGATTGATTGATGGATTGCATATTTTTGTTACCATGTTATGCTGTTGTACAAAAGGGTCACTGCACCCGATGGCCTGCACCGACATCACGTACATCGCAACTCACGGAAACCTCTCTCGCTTCCTGGACACTTACACCCGGGACCACTCCACACCGCTGCAAGACAGCGTCTACGGCGGCTCTGACGGTCTCACCGCAGCCGTCGCATACGAGGACCCCACTACCAACATCATCACTGCACTCTACAGACGAAAGCTCATAGGTAACGGGGAATGTTTTAACAATTTATCAATTTTATTTTGTCATACCGGTAATTGTTAGTTTTTTCATAAATGATTCACCAACATTTTTCTAAGTCTAAGTCTAAGCTAACTTAGACATCTCCAGATGTGCTCCCCGATGCACTTTTCGATAAACTTTTCGAGTTAATATTTTCATTGAGGAAAATAACAGTTTTCGCGCGTATTTCATACGCGGTTATGGCAGTTGATTGGACTTGATTGGGTGCCTGGTGAGATTTGAACAGCTCACTCCCGTTTTTGTTTTCTCGCCTTTTCGAAACCTTTTATTTATCGAAAATATTGCTTTTACTTCCATAGTGTTTATGACTGTCTGAATTTGAGAAGTTTTATCGAGCGGAGAAAGTGTGACAAGATATTAGCCGTTTGTCTGAACATTTGATTGATTGATTAGGATTTGCTTATTTTAAATAAATTTCCATTGATTTATTCAAAACATTCGGGGTTATTTCGCACTTAGCTTCGGATCCATCGGATGTCTCGGTGTTGAACGGGCCGATGCATGTCATCTGGTCGATGGGGGCGGATCCTTTCGATCCCTCAGGCGTCAGTGCAGCTACAGGCAACAATGCAACTGCTCCCTTGACACATGACGAGATCCTGCGGCAGTTCCCGAGGAAGGGCGACTTCAACAGTCACAATCATAATCCCCGGAGTCGCGGTGTCTGGGAGGTCAACTTACGGACCGGCGAGACTTGGACGCCGAAAGAGGTCTTTGTCAGCACGTACAAGGACCCTACAAAAGTAAAAATGCATTAGCGGAGCTTCGACATGAACTTTAAGCTACATGCATAAATACTATTTATTTCGCTGTCCGCAGTTCGTTATTCTAGTTTCAAATGGTTAATTAAATCGGGCTGCACAAATCTTTGCCATATACCGGGTGGAAAATTATTTTCGATAATGCGTTCTACCAACTCTCACTTCCTCAAGTCGAATAACAACAGGAACTTAAAACTTAAAACGCTAGATATTTTAGTGCCCAATTAAAAAATAAAAACAATTCTTCAATCTAACAATCGATTGCGAGTCTACACGCCAAACTTTCAAGTGACCAGAAAGAACGAAATCCCGGATGCTTTTTCTGCCTAAATGAGGCGCGCTATTTTTTTCAGAACTTTCTCTGTTTTTGTTATTTTTTAATGTGACAAAGTCTGTCAGTTAACCCCTTTCAGCAGCTGAATTAAACTGGAAAGAGTCGAAAATTAGATCTGGATAATCGATTGGCCAAAGAATTTTCAAAGTTTGTTTACAATTGAGCACCTTTAAGAAACGATGAGAAGCTTTGGTCTGTTCGATTATCGATAACTGGTGTGGATTGACAGGGAGAAACGTCGATTTGGTGCTTCTCAGAGAAGATTCAGAAACCGTAAACAAACCCAAATTAATGCAGATTTTTTACGATGAAACGAAAGAGGAGAGAAAATTGTCTTTCGAATGAGAAGTGACCTACTTTCCCACTGCTAGAAGGGGCTGAGCAGCATGTCGGTGAAGTTAATCTATAAAATAAGTTTCCACGCGGTATGTTATGCTGAATTTTACAGCTAACTGATATTTGGTTCCAGGGGAAGATGCCTGAAACAAAAGCCGATCCCTTTTCCGCCTTGAGCGATTCCGTACAGGCAACTTCAGCGCTTCAAACGTCAGCGTCAAGGAAATCGTACCAGACTTCAGGAACCCTTTTCTTCATGTGTTACCTGCTGATTATCGCTTGTTAGTTGAAATCGCAAAAGATTAAGTTTTTGGCTTGAATAAAAGCTCTGTGGGCTTCACCGGGACCTGGACCTACATTGACGCGGAAATATTGGTTTAAGACGGATTGTTAATTTGATGCGCATACGAATTTTTTGTGCTATTTATCTGTTTTCGCTCTTTCAGTATTCGTCAGAGCATAAAATAACGTTCAATATTAGAAAAAACGTTGATCATTCAGAAAAAAGTGGTTCTTTAAAACCCTAAAAGTCGAACATTAAAAAAGCTCAAATCCGAAGAGTTTTGCGATCAAGTCTCGATGTTAGACAGCAATTTTTGGAAAGTGACGAAATTTCCGCTGTTTCGCTCTGGGGATGTGGGAACTCACGAAGTGTACGGTAAAGCCAATGTGGTTGTCACAGAATTCGAAGGCGACACGTGCACGCGACAAGCCCAGAAGGCAATCAAAACCACGTGTACACTATAACTGCCAGCGGGATTGGCTATTTGGGCAAAAGTGTGCTGTGAACGGATCACCTGATTTCCTGCGCAAACGCAGTCGACGAGCGCGAAGCGCGAGCCGAAAAAAATTTGATTTCAAAAGTTGGACATTAAAAATGTCTTATTTTATGCTCTGGTACTAGTACTCTGTATATTTGGTCCTTCGCTACTTCAATGACTTTTTTGTCCTAAACCATTTGGCGGATTTAAAATAAATACATCAATTTTTGAAAGTTTAGATATGCGCTTCGAAAAATTGGAGATCGCTAATTTACAATACCATTTTGTGATTGCCCACTGAATTGCTTTTGTAATATCCAACAAGGGCAATTTGGCCTCTAACTAGGGCAGTAATGGAGATTTTCCCTCTCGATCGAGCTGGTGTTTTTTTTACAAGTACTTGTCTATTTATCATGATTTTACATTAGAGTCTCCGCGTGGAAATTACATAAGCGGTTTCAGAAAAAAATAAAGAAGAAAATGACTTCCCGTGCCAATTGTTGGTATGAGGTAACGCTTGATTGATTGATTTTTCAGTTGATTTTTTGAACTTCAAGTTTTTTTTATGCCAAAAAATATTTTGCTGAGCGTACACGTATTTTTTAAACAAACTACAAGCCTTCAACAAAGTTTTAAAAATAAAACGCAAATTTTCAAACTTAACGTAACACCGCAAAAAAATAAATGAAGGGAGGAGTGTAAATGACCGTAGTCTAGCCTTACGCTTTTTATGGCTGCAGCCTGCAGCGTTGTTTGCTTACATTTTTCGGATCTCTCCGTTTTTATTTTCTGCTTTACTACTAACTATTATTTGTTTATTTTTTCGAGCTGCTCCGGTTGATCGAAACATTTCTGATTTTTTTAAATATTTCTCGAGGAGCCTAGTTAGTTTAAAAAATACGTGTACGCTCAACAAAACGTGCGTACGCGTATTTTTTAAACTAACTAGACTCAAGAAATATTTTAAAGAAGATCAAAAGTTCGATCAACCGGAACAGCTCAAAAAAATAAACTAAAGGTTAGTAGTAAAGTAGAAAATAAAAACGGAGAGATCCAAAAAATGTAAGCAAACAACGCTGCAGGCTGCAGCCTGCACTCGGCCCTGCAGCCATAAGAAGCGTAAGGCTAGAGTACGGTCATTTACACTCCTCTCTTCATTTTTTTTTGCTGTGTTAAGTTAAGTTTGAAAATTTGCGTTTTATTTTTAAAATTTTGTTAAAGGCTTGTAGTTTGTTCAAAAAATACGTGTACGCTCAGCAAAATATTTTTTGGCATAAAAAAAACTTGAAGTTCGGAAAATCAATTGAAAAATCAATCAATCAAGCGTTGCCTCATACCAACAATTGGCACGGGAAGTTTTTTTCTTCTTTATTTTTTTCTGAAACCGCTTATGTAATTTCCACGCGGAGACTCTAATGTAAAATCATGATAAATAGACAAGTACTTGTAAAAAAAACCCCACCTTGATCGAGAGGGAAAATCTCCATTACTGCCCGAGTAAGACAAATGCTTAAAATACTCGATCAAGACCTAAAGAGGCTATGCGTAGCTCGTTGTGAAGAAAGATGTCCAATAAAAAAATCTTAACGTTGATTTCTATCGGAATCAATCGTTTGATTTACTGATTTTGGCAAACAATTATTCTTAGCTACAATTATTTAACACCAGATGGCCAAAAAGTCGATTTTGGAAGTCAATCAATCAATCGACTGATCAAAAACTGCGTGGTCAGCTGTGGTCAAAAACAGCTGCACGCATTGGCCAAAATGGCTCAAACTCCGACCATCCCATTTTGCTGTGCGACGGTAAAAAGTTGGCTTTAATTCGGCCGGCCTGAGGTTTTTGCCACGTGTGTAGTATCAGCACAGAAAACAGAGAGAGAGAGAGAAAGAGAGAGGGAGAGAGAGAGAGAGAGAGAGAGAGAGAGAGAGCGAGATTTGGTATCAGCATGATTGTATGCCAAGTGGCTTGTTTTTTTCTGTTTGATTTCTCGTACTGGAATATAATGAAAACCTTTTCCTCTCTCTACATTTCTTTTATTAATATATTTTCGACTATTAACAAGCGTATAATTACAAGGCAGTATTGTGCTCATCGTTGCGTCAGTTTTTGTCAATGGCATTTTTCTACATACATTTACTCACACTGACGCTATTAAAATCAATCAATCGACCATCCACATTCCTCCTGATTTGAACGTATTTTACACCTGTTGATTTAATACACGCTTAATGTGCTTGTTTTTTTATCATCCTGATGTGACCTGATTTTTAAATGGCATTACTTATTTACCCGTAAAAATGTCCGGCATCAAGATCAAATTTGAGGCCACCGAGGACGCCGAGGCGCAGTCAACTGGGCCTAGTGGAGGTCGGAAGAGAAGAATCGATAGGAGTGAAGTTATGAAATCACCAAAGCGTGCAACCAAAGTGAGTGTTTTTTTTTTGTTCATAATTTTTTTGGGTCGCTCTGTTATATCAATTTTTTGTATTAATTGGTGGGTAAACAAACGTAAAAACTGTGCCGGGAAATTGTTGATTGCGGGGAAATTTGTTGTCAAAAAAGTAAAAAATATGCGGCCTCCTAGGTTGATTCGTCGATTGACCACATTGCCTGTCCACGATTCCAGATTAAATTTAAAAAAGGAAAATGTTGAAATTCTTTAATTTAACCATTTTCCAAACTGGAATCCTCCAGTGCTTTCCCAACTTTGCAATTCTCCCCAAAAAATGCTCTCACATTCTGACCGATGAAATTAATTTCGAAAATCATCATAATTACAGCGCTATTAAAAAATTGTTAAGCGGGAAGGAACATTCTGGGTTCCGCTTTAAAAATTGTTCCAAGAAAAATATAAAAGACAAAAAACGGTTCTTAAAAAGAGAAAAATGGATCTTAAAATGGATCTTAAATTGGATCTTAAAACGGATCTTAAAAGGGATATTAAAACAGATCTTAAAACGGAACTCAAAACGGAACTCAAAACGAATCTTAAAACGGATCTTGCAATGGATCTTAAAAGGGATCTTAAAACGGATCTTAAAAGGGATCTTAAAAGGGATCTTAAAACGGAACTCAAAACGAATCTTAAAACAGATCTTAAAACGGAACTCAAAACGAATCTTAAAACGGATCTTAAAACGGTTCTTAAAACGGTTCTTAAAACGGATCTTAAAACGGATCTTAAAACGGATCTTAAAACGGATCTTAAAACGGATCTTAAAACGGATCTTAAAATGGATCTCAAAACGGATCTTAAAATGCATCTTATTTTCATTACGGTTTTTTATTTTACAGACTGCATCTGTGACTACCAATTCAGCTGATTCGAAGGATGAACCGCAAATCAAGCAGGAATCCTCCTCGGATAAAATTAATATGGTCCTGATAAATCCATCAATTCCGGCGCTCAGCTCAAGTTCTTCGCCTTTAGGAACAACTTCTCCATGTAAGAGTGGCAATTTCTTCAGTTTACGTTTCTTTTCTAATGTAATTTTGACACTTTGGTCATATTTTAAATAAATTTACAACAGTATTAATTTATATAATTTAATAGAAAATTTATATATCGACGCATAATATATTTTTTAATTCTTAAATTATATTTGTATTTGTTTTTTCTAATTTATATGGTTTTTTGGAAATTACAAAATGGACGAGAAACTGTACAGAAACTGTACTCTGTATTAAGAGAAAAAAAAATACAATAAAAATCACCCTAACGTTCTAATTGAATAATCCATAAAGAATGCCCAAATTGAGGATTTTGATGTGTAAAAAAATACCTCTATCTAATTCGTTTAATTGCGATTTCAAAGGATGTAAAAAACATTTCTCTCTCAACGCTTAGCTTATTCGGCACATGCGCACTCCCACGGATTGGTCAAGATCAGAAGTATAAAGCATCAATCAAACTTCTATTCATAGCGTTGTCCAACATCCATCTGTCTGTATATCTGCTTGTCTGTCTG
>LRSR01004687.1:0-24967 GCA_001579985.1 Hypsibius dujardini | reverse complement strand
AAGTAGATTGCCATACTCTGCCATTGTTCTAGGTGTTTGCAGATGAGAAACAGGCAGCGTTGAGCTTTTTTCAGACGGCCAGACAGGTCGAAGACCGCGATGTAGAGCTTCTCGACCGTTTCCGATGCATCTAAATATAAGATGTGGTAACGAATAGAAAAGAAGAATATGGTATTTTTGCCTTGATATCTTTCGGTACGACTGTCTGTCTATCGATCCGCCTAAATGTCTATCTGTCTGGCTTTATGGCTGCCTGTCTGTCTGCCTACCTGCTTGTCTGTCTGTCGATCGGTCTGTCTGTCTGTTTACAAGTCTCTATGTCCATATGCTTTCCGGTCTGTCTGCCTTAATCGCTGGCTGACTGCCTGGTCTGAGTGACTGATCTGTCGGTTTGTCTATCTGACTGGCTGACTGTATGTCTGATCTTTTTACCGCTGTTTCCCCAAGTAATCCTGCTCTCCGCCTTAGCTAAGATAGCCTGTGTGGCTTCGAATTCCGCGCCCAGTAGTTCTTTCTCGGGGCCGACCGAGACCGCCTTGATCTTGTTAAAGAGTCGCACAGCGGTCTGTAGCTTGAAGGCTAAGTCGCGGAATTTCTCCGTCACCAATGTGTATTCCCGCACAACTGGCTTGTTGTCGGCGCTCAGAGTTTCCGGCTTATCAGCTACCATGTCTAGATAGTTTTCTAGCTGAAAGCATAGAACAACATGTGTGAGAAGGATGCGCCGTTTATCAGTGAATAATATCTACCAGGCAAACGCTGTGGGTTGAATCAGTACATGGGTTGAATGAGTCGGGTGGCGGAGGGCGCCACGAGTGTAAATTGTAAACAACACTCATTCAGCAATACACAGACCGCCTGCGGCGCCCTCCGCCACCCGACTCATTCAACCCATGTACTGATTCAACCCACAGCGTTTGCCTGGTACTTGCTTGCTTTGTGATGTTACATGTGATGTGGTCCTTGTCGACTTTGCTGCGAGTGACCAGGGCGTATTTCTTGAGGTTGTCTTCTGTGTGATCAATGATGTTGTCCACCGATTCTTTTGTAGTCTTCCGGAGGCTAAAGAAATCCATAATGCATTCCGTAAGCATGCTACCACGCAAGTACTGTACTAGACAAGCAGTCAGAGAAATGGTTATGCAGACCCACACAACCAAAGCATGACAAGTTGTAGACACATGTAGACAGATTCAGATACCAAGAAATGGACGGATAGAAAGCCAAGCAGATAAACAGATAGATTAATAGACCAACAGATAGACAGAAATATAGACTGACAGATCCAGACAGACGAATAGACAGACAGACAAACAGATGGATGAACGGATATGCAGAAAAATATAAAGATATAAGAGACAAGACGGAGATAAAGATACTCGCAAAACTTACACTGCGATTTTGGCAGCAGCTCTAGCATGACATCGCATCATGTCTTCATAAGTTTTTTCACATGACGGTGGCACTTTAATCGCAGCACACCGGGCAAAGGTTTCCATAAAAAACTTCTCAACTCCGATGGACCACCTTAACGCCGACGTCAGAGAAGGAAGATGGAATATTTCCGGGCACGGCTTGGCCTTCTCATCAACGGCCTGATCGATAACGCTTTCGAATCGTATCAGATGTTCCTTCAGAGCTCGGAGAACGGCGAAGCAGGCCAGTTCCACGCTGGGATTGCTTGGCTTGTCATACATCATCGCCGAAAACATGTCCAGATGCTGAGAAGAAAATGCATTGATTGCACCTTTTTCGGCACTCCACCGGTATATTAAATGTCTCTGTTTGCGTTCAATTTCGACTGCCTTGAGACCGTTGGCTACCTTCTGTTGTACTTAACTGAATGTCTGTAAATATTTTTAACTCAAGTCTGAAAATTCAAATAGGTGCCTTGGATCGTGATCCAACTCGTGTCTGAATGTCTGTAATAATACTGAGTGTGGATGCCTGTAACAAATTGTGTCGAAATGTGTGTAACATTACTGTGCCTAAATTGCGCCTAAATGTCTGTAACATTACTGTATCTAACTGTCTGTAACAAACTTGTGTCTGAATGTCTGTAACAATATAGTGTATGGCGTCTGAATGTATTTAACTGCGTGGGATTCCGATTGAGTGCCTGTGATAATCAAATGGGTTTTCAACTTCTAAGCGCTATACCCTTCTGCCTGAATGTCTAAAAAACAGCATCCTTACTTTAATGGTTGTAGTGGTACTACCCAGACAGCCCTCCAGGTCGCTCCAGATCATATTCGACAGCTCATCATCGCTCTCCTCAATAATGGCAATGAAGAGATCTCCGGCATGGTTAAAGACCTACAAGACAATAAGACATACATGTACCACCCACAACAGCCGAGACAAATCATTACAGTCGCCACATACCTCGGTGGTCAGATCGAGTGGGTCAAATGCCTTCGATGCAAACGCCTGAGACTCTTCCGTAAACTTCATATACAGCGCTGCCAAGTTGACAGACAATGTCTTGCCTCCCTTCCCGCCAATTTCCACCTTCTCTAGCCGCTGGAATTCCAGTTGTCGTTGCAGAAGGTACTGAAAGTATTCCTTTTTTGGCTTCGACCACGTTTTAATGAAAACCAAAAAACCCCAGCAATTTTCTGGACTTGCCTTAATCTTTCCTAACCGCTTCTGAAATTCCTCCAGATCGCAAAGTTTACCGGCTGCTACATCCAATACATTGCTTTTGTTGATGAGGGTCATGCTGAGTCCGTCGTTCTTCTCACACAACGCGGTCAAACAACTCAATTGCTCCTCCCACACGGAGATCCATTCGTTGACACGGACGAGATTCTCGCTGGTGTCCGCCTTGAAGACGTCGTTCACGTCAAATTTCGCTTTCACCTGCGACGAGCACGAAAGACGGATTAGTGAAACAGAAGCAGAACCAGACGAGAGAAAGAAAGAGAGCCAGCCATGTTGGTATGCAGATAGATAGACAGAAAGATAGGACAGACAGACAGACAGACAGACAGAAAGACAGACAGATAGACAAACAGACAGACAGACAAGTAAACATCCAGGCAACTTACTAATTCAATCAGGTACATTCCAATGTCTTGGATCACTTGAGCAGACCGCGGACCTTTATAGTAGGCTTTACATTCGTCGAGTAACCGCTGTATCATGGCATATAGACTATGCATCAGAATTTTGATTGTGGCGGCATCTTGATCGAAAAAGGTCCGGACAAACTGCGCGATCGGCCGGATGAATTTCAGCACCATTCTCGTTTCATCAAAAGCTACAGCAAGTAAAAGTAAGAAAGCCGTTAAAATTTGGTGTGAGTTTTCTAATCCCAGACGCGCAGGAGACAGTCTCGTCATTAAGATTGTGTACCATATATCAGGAGGTCAACTAGGTCCACGTAGACATCCGTGAAGTTAAAATACTCTTCATCCAAATCTTCCAGCAAAATCCGCATTAATGGCTCCGTTATCTGACAAGCGGCGATCATTGATCATATAGAAAACCATTCTGTGATGAATATGTGCAGTTCTGTATATCTGCAAGTTTCTATGCCTTGCCTGTCTGTCTGTCTGTCTGTCTGTCTGTCTGTATGTCTGTCTGTATGTCTGTTTGTATTTCTATCTGTTTATCGTCTGTTTGTCTCCTTGTCTGCCTGAATCCACAAGGCAAGTTAAAATACCGTACCTGTAGAAGGGCTGACTCAAAGTTCTCCAGACGCCTCATGAGAGACCGTAACTCAACGCCGCTCTTATTTCCGCTCTCATCTTCCGTGACGGGATAAGACTTCCGTTTGTATAAATCCTGCACTATCGCTACCCATTTGAGCATGCAGTACTTCAGCTCGGCCATTGCCGTTTCTTCCTTTGCTGTAAGCCTAAAGGACATATTGTTCTTGACCCACGAGCCAGAGGGGACTCGCAAAATCACTGCTGGGCCCTCAAAATTCAGGAGCGATCAACCAAAGCCTGACTGACACTTACCCTAATTTCAAAACATTCCGATTTTTGGAGTGCCTTGAAAAGACTGACGAAAATAGGGCTGGTTTCGGCATATAAACGCTGGCGTCAATCTGCGAAGACAGCTTCAGCGTCTCGTATTTAATCCTCCAGAGCCGGGAGCGATTCTCCTGGATGACATTTGACGGCAGGTAGCCGTTATCGTTGTGGCGCTTTGACATTTCTGAAATCTAACCCAAAGGCACATGTACGTAACGGATGTAGGCACAGCAAAATTGCATTATCAATGCATCCAGGATTCCAGCAAATGCACAGGCATGAGGGAGATAGTGACAGTTCGTCAGACAAATAGATCAACGGACAACGAACAGAGAACCCGAACTACAGAAAAACGAAAAGACGGAAAGGGACTAGTATCAAAAAACCGGCAGAAAGGCAGGGGCCCAGACAAACAAACAGAGAAGTATGTAGAAGACAGCAGAACATATACACTTAAAATTAAACAAGGAACAGGTTTTCAATCAGACATAATCAAAGTCTAGGCTGATAGCGAAGCATAAAGAGTTGCGAATATATAGAAATCATGATAGACCAGAAGTAGAAAAAAAAACCGAGATTGAGGTAACAGAAGCTCAGTCAAACATAGAAAGTTCACACAAATAGACAAACCGACGGCAGTCAGACATACAAACATATATGACAGGCAGACGGATAGTCAGAAAAACAGACAGACAGACAGACAGACAGACAAACAGGCAGACGTAGACACAAACAAGGACAGACGCCGTGAGAGCGGAGGATAACTGAAACTTATTGACAGACTGGCAGCTGCCTAAGAGCACTCGTAGAAAACTCACCAGGTCATAGTAAAAGAGAAGATTCGTACAGGGATTGACGTCCAGCACGATCGGCACCAACGATGTCGCCAAGTCCGCGGCCGGTCCATTCAAATAAAACAAAATCCATTTGCCCTGCACCTTGTTTGGCAGCGCCGTCGAAGCAACCGCCGCGCCCTGCACCCCGGGAGACACCGCCAAAAAGGGCTTACATTTGTTAAGGAGTGATTTGATTGCCGCCAAGGAGTCCTCCGCTTGAAGACTCCTGATGACTTTATCCGCCTTGAGCTTTAACAAATCCGCCGTGACACTCCCGATCAGCTCAACATCCTTGAGGGATACCTTCGGAGGCTCTGGCTCTTTCTTCTCCGCCATTGTGTCCCCGCGTAGGAAGGACCCTTCACGGCGTCTGTCCTCCGACTCTAGCACCGATCAAATTCTAGACTCTACCTTTTTTTCAACAGCAAATGAAGAGGGACGAATCGACATACGAATACGGAAGAAGTGATGGTCCAACTTGATCCGTTTTACTACAATAAAAAACACGCTGGCTTCCACCGAAATTTCTTTAAGAGCCACGCCCCCTGCATTGAAAGAAATCAGTATCCTGACATTACCAGCCTATGAAGGGATGATTAATTACATTAAAGATAGTACAGCAGTCAAGGGATGTTGTCACAGAAACCAGGCGGACATCTGACTCGTGACAATATTTTGCGGGCCCATCGCATTCTCTAATCAAGAAATCAAGCTATGCCGATCGATGTGAATCTGTAAAGCTTGATCGATTCATTAGCGAATGTCATTGTGACAATCGACCAATCAATATCAGGCGCAGCAAAAATCAAAAATCAGCGAATCAATTCAATTGAAGCAAGCTGCTCATTGATTGATCTGTTTGCTCTCTCTAACGGATGCAAACAAGAGCAACATCCAGTTCCATCCCACGCCATTGCATTATATTTCTTTCGATGGAATGACCACCCTGACCTTTTTTACGTTGAATGAAGTATGACAATACGGGGACGAAAAGCAATGCATCTGGGAAAAAATTGGCGTTACAGTGGCAATAAGTGACGTTGAGGCGTTCCGCCAATCAGTCGATCGATCGATCGGCTGATTTGACAGTTGCCAGCCGCTAATTGCAACAACTTCATTCTCTCCTCTAACTGCCAAGGAAATTGCCGTATTCCCCTTGCCATCCAGCCGAGACGCAAGAGCTATCCCATCCAAATTAAAATCCTGCTGCAAAAATACGGTAATTGGTTGAGCGGTGTCACCGCAACCAAAATAACCGGCACTTTGGTTGTTTCTTCCCCTCCTCCCACAGATTCCCGGGAAGAGCAAGTCTGAAGCGATGTTCGTGGTTTCATCCATTTTTGAATTAAATGTAGGCGTGATATTGCTTTTCGAAAACCGTGCTGGCGACTAACAAACCAAGCAAATGTTAAAGTATGCTTCGTCTTTTAATTGTCTATTTTGCGACATGGACGGCCTACAAATCCTTCTTGAGGGATGGGAACGGCTCGGCCCAGCCATAACTATAATCTACGGCTTGCACATTAAGCCGCTCCAATTAATCGGCTTGGTTCACGGGTCGACCCCGCCTAAGCCGGTTCGGGACTGGAGTCGAGCCGCCGGCTTTGGCTTCTTAACATAGAATAGCAGGGTCTCTAGGCTAGCGGACTGGCAGCCAATCCCTTTCTGTTGCGGGCGGGGCCAATGCTGCTCTAGTGGTGATTTTGGTGATTTTGGTGATTTTCTTATCGCCAATCGGATACCCAGAAATTTATTGGTGATTCCAATGTTAAAATCATCGAAGTGATTTTGACAAGTGATTTTCAATGAATTTTTTTAGTATAATTTTAAAAAGATTGGCCATTTTATTCTTTGGCAAGCAGGTGTTTGGGTTTGCGGGTAGTACTTTACCAGTCTAGCAAAGATTAGCCAGCTGCCGAATGAATCGACAGGCAACGAATAGGAAACATTGGGCAGTTTTCCTGTTAAGCAAACGAGCACACTAATTTTGTTGGTAACAGTCTTATTAGCCCATTTACTCCTTTGGATTTTTCTCGCTCCATACACCATTTCCCAATTTTCCAGACACATTCTAAAGAAATTTGGTCAAATTTATCCTTTCATCAAATGCGCGCTCGAATCTATACTCTCCGTGGAGATGTGTGATTGTGCATTTTAAATAATACACCACGCTGGTCCTTTGCTCCATCCCGGGCGGTTTCCTATTTGAAAAACTGTTAAAAGATCATTTGCTCTTTTTATAGTTTCATCGGGAAAAAACCATTTCATGCAGATATTAACGGAAACTCGGGACTCATTAATGGGAATGATTTTGTTTTAAGAGCAATGGTTAATTGCTAAATTCATTCGTAACATCTTACCGCTACCAAGTTTCATTCGTAACATCTTACCGCTACCAAGTCACAACTTGCGGAATCATTGAGCAGCATTATACTCGATGCCTAATGGTTGCAAAATGTTCGTGCCGCTCTTGTAAGTCCGAATTCCAAAATTTGCAGTTGTATTTAACTTATCACTGAGTCTGTACAAGAAGCTAACAACAAAAAGAGTTATGGTTGCTGTGTGACGGCAACAACATAATATTTGGCCAGCTTTATAGCTATGAGATCAGTGCACTCTAATATTTAAGCCATACATTCGACCCATATACTGCCTGAGTTGGAATCTGTATTAATTCAAATAATTAATTTAAACCGTTCCTTTGAAGTGATCCTCGACGGCGTTGTTATGTCTGGTACTGTGGTGCGGAATTCTACTGTTCCACTGCTGCGCTACCTCCAGCAGATGATGAGTACACAATTAGCCACTGGAAGTAGACTATCCACAACCAAACTCCAAGCCTATTTGGGTGTGAGAAACAAATCAAAGCGCGCGCAAAAAATGTCTTGAAAAATGGTTTTATTTGTTCTAGCCCAGTCAGAGCCCTCTTGTCCAGAGGTACTCGCAAAGTTCAATTCACCATGCACCGTCATGTACTGCAGTGGCCAATTTGAGCAAACCATATGTTAGCAACCAAACAGATGGGTCTGCAACGGAGCACGACGTGAACCTGGTGGTTAGCTCGGGTCAATCTGTTGAAGGCGGAGGAAGCAGCCACAACAGTAGCAACAAAGACAATACCGGTGGCATTAAGTGTCCTCGATGTGGCAGTGCATGTTCCTTCCATGATACTGCCAACAGTGAGTGACCATGTACCGAGTGGTAAAGACTGTTGTATACCGACGTTATATCCCGCGACGTTCTGTCCTTCAGAAATTGTGCCCTTTTTGTGTGTCCAACCCGATTCCTTGTCTCCAGACATTGTGGCCTTAGACATTTTGTCCTCACAGACATTGTGGCCAGATAGACAGGCTGTACTCAGACATTCTAACGGTGGGCATACTGTCCCACAGAAATTATGGCTAGATGGCCAAACTGTCCCCAGACATTCTGCCCTGGCAAACATTATGACCAGAAAGACAGACTGTTCCCAAACTGGCCGTAGACATATTGTCCCTACAAATATTATGGCCAGACAAATCGATTGTCCTCAGACATTCCGGCCGTGGATTTACGGTCGTTACATACAGAGTATGTCTAAATGACAGGACATATTGTCGGAATGAACATAATGTCTGAAGTAGACATTATCGAAAGTACAGGATAAATTGTCTGAATGAGTTCACAATTTCTGAAGGACACAACGTGGGCAGGAGAGTTTTGCGGACGAAATGTCGGAGAACAAAATTTCGAGAGAGACAACGTCTGCACACCGGTAGAGATGCAGTCATATAATTATTTTTCAAAATTCAGATGCCCCGAAGTTCTTGACCTGCAGTTCTTGCCATCATCTCTTCTTTCTCATACGGCGCAGTCCAGGTACCACGGAGCAAGACGACAACATTAAGAGTCCAAAAAAACAATCCGAGCATATCAATTCGACACCAGCAGCGCAGCCTGCTGTCAAAAATGTTCTTCCCTCTCCCAAAAAGGTCATTAGCATGATTTTGGAACAGCCTACCACACATTTCACTGCCTGCCATACTGCGGTTTGTATTCTTTAGATTTTCAGCTACTTGGAGAAGTATGTGATAGGTCAAAGCCAAGCAAAAAAGGTGTTGGCAGTCGCAGTCTACAATCACTATAAGAGAGTAGCAAGAAACCCTCAACAGCAAAATGTAACGCCTCCAAGTCCCGAGAAAAATGGAAACGCCCAGTACTATCCACAATCGATTCTAGGTGCAGAATGCCAACTAATTAGCATTTATAATTCCTTCAATTAATTCAGCTATTTTAACAGGTTTCCCCGGCCCAAATTCAAGCCACTTCGGAGGGCCTATTTCGAGTGGCCAGTTGCAATATCCCTTTGACGAAAATCAGACCCTTGATGTGACTTCGCAACCAACCAAAAAGGCTAAAGTCTCTTTGGACGACGCCGATCAGGAGCCCGATAATATTGGCTTTGAAAAAAGCAACATACTGATGTTGGGTCCAACAGGTAATGGTACTTTGTTAGTGATATTATGCGGCTGGTCGATGTCTTTTAATAAATTTATTTTACGGGATCGGGGAAAACGCTTCTGGCTCAAACAATTGCAAAATGTCTGGATGTCCCGATCGCCCTATGCGATTGTACTACCTTGACTCAAGCCGGTTACGTTGGAGAGGACGTTGAGTCGGTGATTGGCAAGCTACTTCAGGATGCTAACGGAAATGTCAGCCAAGCCGAGAGAGGCATCGTTTTTCTGGACGAGGTAATTTCATAAGACACTGAAGGTTACTTATACAACTAGATAATTGTGAGTGTGGAATATTAAATACTGTGAGACTAATCTAACGTTACTGGATACGATAGTCATGCATGAGTATGGGGTTTACGGTGCCTGACTTCGAAATAGCGCTCTCTGGTGTGAAATCCATTTCCCAATTTGAGAACGCTCTTCTAGTTCTTAATTGCCTCTCCGAAGCCTCGCGCCTTCGAAGCCTTTCCAAGACGTTATATTTCAAATTGAAAATTTAAACGCTCATCTATCACTTCCGTCGCGTAAAGCATTGTTACAAATCTCTTTCAAAGAGTGATCCGTGCACACGAAGTAGCAGCTGGGTTCGAGGGGGGATCGAAAAATAGCGGGCTACTAAAAAAAACTCGTCACGTTTGCAAATGTTGCCCCTTGACACGGACGTAATATTTGAAATTTGTCACTTCACAAACTTTTGTCGCACTGCTTCAAAGAAAAAATAGCTTAATATCAATTGTCTCGGAACCTACACTATTTAGATTGAGTAATTATATAATAATAGGACAGACGGACACAGACACACACAGACACACAAACAAACAAACACACAGACAGAAAGACAGTCAGGCGGGCAGGCAGACAGGGAGACATACACACAGACACACAGATACACAGACACACAGACACACAGACAAATAGACAGACAAGAAGACAGGCAGACAGACAGAATATAAATAAAATACCAATGAGCCGACATTTCGGATTCACCCTGCCCTTAAAATTGACTTTCAAATAGCTATTTGCTAACTTCAAAACGCAATTACAGTTCCTAGGATTTCTTTATGGTTTCGGTTCACAAATCCTGCAATATCACTTAGGTGGATAAGATTAGCGCCGCGGCAGCCTCTGTAGCTCAACAGATGCGCGACGTCGGAGGCGAAGGTGTGCAACAGGTATGACTTATACTTTTACGATTTTTTTTCAAGTGCTTAAATGCACAACGGTTTATTGGAAAGTAGAGCCTTCTCAAGCTGTTGGAAGGGACGGTAGTCAATGTCCAGTTTTCTTACAACGGCCGAAAGACTCAAGTACCCGTTGACACCACCAACATATTATTCATTGCCTCTGGTGCTTTCACCGGGCTTGATCGTCTCATCGCAAATCGCAGCAATCAAAAGGTTCAAGCAGTGAGAACTGTATCTGATAACTGAATTACGCATTTCCTATTTCTCGACAGTCGTTAGGATTTGGGTCATATAAAGACCAAGGCAATCCTAACGTCTTGCCAAAAAATGATCAATCACAGACAGAAGAAGCAAAGTGCGAATTAGCTCGGATGGTCAGCGAAGAGAACAGTGCGAAGGATCTCCTGATGCAAGAAGTGGAAGCGCGCGATTTAATTCACTTCGGAATGGTTTGTATTAAGAGGGGTTTTCAATGGAACATTATCTGTAATAATTCAATCAATTTACAGATTCCGGAATTCATCGGTCGTCTGCCCGTCATAGTGGGTTTTCACAACTTAACCACAAATATGGTCAGTTCCGACGTCCAATACTCCTAAACAGACATAGTACTACAAGGTCCAACGCTAACATTTGCTTAACTATTAATGGATTTAAAATTTATATTAGTTGCCAGAATTAATAAATTATTTTAATATCTGATCTTTATGTGAGTACAGCTTGACATAGAGGTAATTTCAAAAATATCACACAAAAAGTGATGGCTGCAGACATTTTTTCTAAAACGGACATTTTTTACTCGCCAAGTTCAGCCACAGTCTGGCTGCGAAGTTGAGCGTAGACATTTTGTAAACACTTTTCATGTAAAAAAGCTGATAGAATCTTCTTCAAATATGTTCGCGCTCGAATAAACATTGATTCTGCGCTTCTTTACCAGATCAACGGTTTTTTTAAATTTTGTCGTCAACTAGTAAGTCGTCCTATATGCAACTGAGGACACCCTAATAATACGACTCGCCCATTCACGTCTCGCCTTGACGACAAGCAACAGGTTCCCGTCAACATCTTTCATAATCTCTCAGTTTGAACCACAATCTTAGTAGTACATTTTTGTCAATTATGATGATTGCAACACTTGCACCTAGTTTGCATGGTGACCATTCAAATTCGAGCAAATAATAGCCTTGTACCCTATAGTACCTGTAGTAATAAATGATTGTTTTTCCTATACTTGTATAGCTCATTCAAATTTTAACGGAGCCCCGGAATGCCATTCTACCACAGTACAAGAAGCTCTTCGATATGGATAACGTAAGTAATTAAGCCACATTTCGGTTGAGTGAGTAAAATGACTTTTTATTTTCACAGGTGCAACTGAAGTTTACACCCGGTGCAGTGAGGGCGATTGCGGAAAAGGCCTTGGCTCGGAAGACAGGAGCGCGTGGATTGCGGTCGATTCTCGAGGGTCTTTTGCTGGAAGCCATGTTTGAAGCACCCGGATCCAATATTGAGAATGTGGAAATTAACAGTCAAGTAGTAAGGGGCAACCGAGCCCCTAAATATACTTTCAGAGGGGAAGGTGGAAAAAGAGAAGAAGCGCAACGTCAAGGAAACGCTACGAGTACTATATAGTTTCTTGAGAGCTATCATCATTTTTGCTTTATTAAATCTTGCACGCTCGGTACCTTGAACAACTTTTATAGTAGTGTATCAGTGGAAAATATGCAAGCCCTGATGTTTCGTGTGTGAGCAATGCGACTGTAAGGCAAACCTTCGCCCTTCTTTGAGCCAATTGCTCTGACTGAAGCAGCAAGAGTTTTAAATTGCACGTTATGCCACTGTATAACACTGAACGCTGTAGTAAGGATCAGCACTCAGTAGAGGGTCTCTCGGTTCCAGAATGTCTTGGGATTGGAGTCACGGCGCACCATCCATCTTCTTGTTTCATCCCACACCATGATGCAGACACAATAGCAAACACCGACAATCCACCAAGTGCCCCTGTACAACCGCAGATCAATGGCATTGTTAACTCTTCACACCCCAAAAATTACCGATAAACAACTGAAGGTTTCGCACTTAGGAAAAGAAGAGAAAATTTTTCAGACCGAAATTGAACGAGTTCCCTATTTTTACAGTGCCGCACCACTAGATATGTCAGAGTTTGTACACCAAAATTTATTACCGATGTCTTTTTACGCTTGCAATGTACATGGAACTACGTGGAACTGCAGAGGGCTGCATGGAGCTACGTAGAGCTGCAGAGGGCTACGTGGAACTACGTGGAGCTGCATGGAGCTACGTCGAATTGCGTGGAGCTGCATGGAGCTGAACGGAGCTGCATAGAGCTACGTAGAGATGCATAGGGCTACGTGGAGCTCTGTGGAGCTACAAGGAGGTGCATGGAACTAACTGGAATTGCATGGTGCTGCATGGAGCTGCACGGAACTGAATGGAACTACGGGAAACTACGTGGGGTAGCATGATGCTGCGTAAAGCTGCGTGGAACACAAAAACCTATCAAAATCCATCAAAACCCATCAAATCATGGAAATTAAGCGTTAAGAATATTTTATGGGGCCTGTGGAGCTGCATGGCCGCCGTGTGACGTTGTCGAAGATGTCGTGAATCTCCATATTGTTTTACCTTTCTCCACGCAGCTTCACGCAGCTCCATGCGACGCCACGTATCTCCATGCAGCTGCATGCAGTTTGACGTGGTTACCAGTGAAATTTGATGTACGAACTCTGACGCAGGTGCGCACCACAGATCCTGAGAGCGCAGTTAACTGTCTATTCAGTGCGTGCTCTCTCACGCCCGCGCAATTAGCGATCAGGCCATAAAACAGCTTGCAAGATTCCTGTCTCGGTAAGCAGAATGTTTGAAACTGTTCAAAATCTTGATAAAATTTGTGATTTCTGCTGGGCTGAGACGTTTCGAAAAGTGAAGTACACTGTATTTGCAAAACAAAATTATTTTAGAACATTTTTAAGTCCTATTTCTTTCGGTTTCCTATCTCCGATTCCGTTCGTGAGAAGAAAACAGTAAGTAAGGCCTTCAAAAGTGACGGATCAGTTTTCAGTTTTGGAATACCGTAAATTAAATACTTTTTAAAACAATTTATCGCTCGCGGTTCTGTCATACGGGCAGTTTTATGACCTCTCCCTTAAGTGCGCACATTGAACAGACAATGCACTCTTCTCTCTGACTGTGTGGTCATCTGAAGCTATGGTTCACGTCGTTGGCATAAAAATCCCTTTTAATTTCTATTAGAAAAGTGTTGCCCTCTTCCTTAAGGCATGAAGGTCTCATACCTGGCTGGCAGTACTTGAAGTAGACGATTGAATTTTGGTGTGTAGATAATCAAACTCACGACAGCCACCTCAAAAACGATTGCGCACAGGAGGACCATGTTACTGCAAAGAAGAAAAGTACCGCAACAGGTAGCAACGTCAATATTAATAAACTAATTCATTGATTTTGATTTTTTTTATTACCGTGAACATTAAAATGTAAATATTTTGTTTAATTTACGTACAAACAAACTTGTGTCCAGGTTAAATTTAAACAAATTCAAAATTTAGATGACTTATTAGGCCGAGGATCGAAGGCCCACCGCTTCTAATTTGCATGAAAGGTCGGTGCATAAAGTTCCTTAGGTAACATTATACTCAGTTTGAATTTCTAGAAGTTGAAATATAAATAAATTTCTTTAATGGTTTTCCAAAGAATTTCCGTTTTATCTACGTAGAATAGTTAAAGCGGAACAAATTTAGGCAGGTTAGAATTAAACTCAAAATATTAAATTAAAGTTTAACTGCATTTGGCCGGTATTTTTTACATGAAATCTTATTGATGCAGCACGCGAGAAGAAAGTCACCTCAAAAGTCCCTTGCGATATAGTGACATTTTTCGGCATTTACAGTTGAGAATATTGCCAATTTGTGTGATGACGACCGTCAAGAAGAAGGCTCCCTGTGCAGTTAGCGTGACTTCATGCCGCTGTTCCCATGTCCACTCTTGGCCGAATGAGTCGACCATGTCTTGGTTGACGCGGTTCTCCCATTGGTTGTAATACTCTTTGTCTTGGCTAAAGATTTGTTGTGGCCACCAGCCGTTCTCCGCAAACACGACAAAGTAACACATGAATCCGGCCATACATTGGATGAACCCAATCTGCCCGTAGGCCTGGCTGAGCAGCTGTCCGTTGATGATTCGGTCTCGGTTGGGGTCACGCGGTTTACGCTTCATAATGTCCATCTCCGAGGGCTCATATGAGAGGGCTATAGCTGGCGCCTGGATGGAAACACATTTTTGTTAAGGCGAGCAATTACAGACCTGTTTCGATTACCAGGGGACAGTAATCCAAGCAATTCCCCTAGGGGTGCCCTTAGGGATCTAGCATAGGTTCGGATCCCTGGCACTGCCCTTCGATGAAAATTTCTATTCTTTACAACAAGTGTTTTTTGGGGTTACGGTAAATATTTATAACTATAAAGAGCAACAATATAAAATAAAATTCACGTAAACTAAAAATTCTTATTAATGCATGTACAATATTTAAAATATATTATTTAATTTGCGGCCTTCATATTTGTTCTCTGCCTGATGATACAATTTATCTATCTCATGACTAGGAGAAAACATTTTATTATGTTTTATGGATGCAAAAATAAAAAATATTACGTGAGTTTTTCAAAAAACGATGTTGCGCAGATGGTAGGACAGTTTACGCGGTGCATTCCCCAGAAGCTTTGACGCGCATTAGTTGTAGCGGTTACAGGCAAGTTTTTTGTTCAAAACATTGTCGATAAAGCAGAAGCTAAATATTATATCTTCTAAGCAAATAATCTGTACCTATTGGGTTTCAAAAAAAGATATTTTCATTTTGAAAAAAGCCGGGGGGGGGATTTATCGGTTTGTCTAGTTTAAAATTTTGAACCCGGTTTTCTCGAATATGGTTTTTGAGCCCCTGCTCAATTCCTGCTCGTATACCATTCAGTTACGTTTCTAGTTCCCATCCGAACTGTGTAATAATCGACCACTCAAGATTTTTTGTCGTTTTCTCCATAATAACATTCAGCAAAGCCAATTTTGTCAAAACTTTATGACTGATTGGTTTGTGCTGATTTCCCTCAAATTTTCTAGAAGGTAGCCACCACAAACACCTTCGTGGCCCATACCTGGGCACTATGTATGAGAACTATATTCCTCATTTAATTTTTGTTTCACCAACCACCTCCAATTAAATATTTGAGAAGAGTATTCTCAAACTGCCAAGAAAACCGTTCAATAAAAGAAGATCTGAAAAGTCTGATTTAACAGGTGTGTTACACGTGTTCCCGGGAAAACTTACAATATCAGTAAGGAGATCGATGTAAAGCATTCCAGCCGTTCCAATAGCCTGTGGTGTTTGTGTTATGACAGACCTGTAGGATAATTAATGTGAGTTTTGATTGACGTTAAAATTGCAGAACGATTGCGGAAAAAAATATGAAATGTCAACTCTGTGAAAGCCAAACGACAGCCGAATTTGTGTATTCATGAAGCAAGACTGGGAAAAGGGGGACACAATTGCTCGCGGCACTTACGTGAGATACGGTCCAATCTCAGCGATATTGGAGGTCAACATGTAAGCAATCGTTTTCTTCAGGTTATCGAAGATTAAACGGCCCTCTTCGATGCCGACCACCACTGATGCAAAGTTGTCGTCTAGCAGAATCATCTTTGCTGCATCCTTGCTCACGTCACTGCCAGTAATCCCCATCGCAATACCTTAGAATAATAAAACATCAATTGTGTGTAGCTTGGCACGTTCGACATTCGACGTCGCGTTCATTCAATGCAGCGTCTTTGAGGGGTCATACTGTAAGTGAAATTAGTGATGTATTTCAATTTGCGTGCACAATGTATGGGATTATGCAAGTGAAAAATTGTTGAATACATTTTTCTATCAAAGGGAAGGGTTCACATTCTATTTCGGGCTCTTTGTGCTGACCAGCCATTTAAGGTGTTTTATGAGTCTCATTGTAATTTGTTTGGGCTACAGAAGCATATTGAAAAAAAAGCTGCGCAGAAATAAAGAAGAAAGCGCATTGTCGTTAAAGCAGAATTACCTTGGTATAACTCAAATAAATAAATTATGGTGAAACACGTGAATTGTTTTGACAAGCACTTGCAGTCAGCTAAAAAAACGGTATAGAATGTAGTCCCTCCTTGTGAAGGAGCCCATTTTGGATTACCTTACTACTGAAAAGTGAATACAATGCATAAATTGTATATTTTGTTCAAAATTTATTAACAACCAGTTTTGATATTTAGTCTCACTGCATAAAAGTTATAATTAATTTAATGCTAAATGCGAAAACCGTCATTAAAAATAACCGAAGGAAGGAATGTACTTTGCGACACAATTTTCGCGAAGGAAAGATAGCGGCAGTACTTTCCGACCTCGAGAACAACTATAAAAATTACAATGCTGCAAAAAATTGTTAAAATTATAAAAACTAAAAAGTTACCAAATCAGGAAAATCAATTTGTTAATTGTAAATTGTAGTCAGGTTATGAATTACGAATTGTGTATTATAAATTAACTATTAATTATAAGAAGAAGATAGCATTAGTAAAAATAAAAAATTTACGAAATTAAAATGTTCTCTAGTCAGCAAAAAGGTGTTACCAATATCGGCCTTGCGGAGGGCGGGAGAATCGTTGACCCCGTCTCCCGTCACAGCCACAATGCAGCCCATCCGCTGGACACCCTCGACAATAATCAGTTTCTGCTGCGGCGAAGTCCTGGCAAACACCAGCTCCGGATGGGTCCGCAAAACAAAGTCCAGCTGATCGGACGACATCTCCTTCAGCATGCTGCCGGTAACGACAGCGGCGCGCGCTAACGTCGGTTCGATTTCATCCACCGGCTTGCAGAGTCGCACGGCAATGTCCTCCACAGTCTCGCTGGTCGGCCCAATAATCCCCACGGTTCGCGCGATGGCCTTCGCGGTGATTGGATGGTCGCCCGTGACCATAATAACTCGCACGCCTGTTATATAAACCAAAAATAAAAAAACTATTCAATTAAGACGGATGCAGTGCAAGGGAATGTTGTGAAAAATAGAGTAACATAAAAAAATAGAGTAAAATAAAAAACTAAAATAATATTTTGTTGTGAATAAGTTGTAGTTTTTACCTTATGAATAAAATTAAATACTGAATATCTTTTAACACATTCAATGAGTTCACATTTATTGCACTAATTTTATTAGTCTTGACAGATTTAACTAAATGGGAAAATTAGTAAATAGTATACGACATTTAACGTCTGTACTGATGGCAATGGAAATACTAAACTTCGTTAACTTTTGCTTAGGGCATTTAAACTTCTCATTAGTTTAATCTTATTTTAGTCAATAAGATTTGTAGGTTAGCTTCAATCAACCGATATTGTAGCTGATTCTGTGCAAACTCAAAAATAGTCCAGAATTAATGGGAAACAATGCAATTGATCTTTTCAATATATAAACAAATATTTCCCAAAAGTTTTGAATTTTCCATTTTTCAACATTCCGAATTGATTGAACGAAGCTAAAGGAACATATTTATTGTAACTAAGACAAAAACATGCTAGTATTGAGTGAAATAAGCCCTACTGTCTCCGCCTTTTCATTACGTATATTTGCAATACTAACCTGCCTCTTGGCAAGTGGCGACAGCGCTCGGCACGGCAGCTCGTGGTGGATCGATCAGCGAGATGAGACCCAAAAAGGTAAGCCCCTCAACAGGAAAGTTAGGAATCTCAAGGTTGAACTGAAATCCCAGGGGAAACTGGTCACGCGGCAGACGAAATTGTGCGAAACCTGAAAGAAATAAAACAATTTTTGACTGCACTAATTGTACTATTTTTGTGGTACATTACTCAGGTTGGAATTTTGCTTTGCCAATAATTAAATCCAGTCATATCTGAGACTCTTTTCCTTGCTTTAATTTATATCAAAACCCAGTATGCACATCTTTAATTAATTATGATACATAATACCAAATCAACGTCTGTTTCATTATACAATTTTTTTTTGTTTTAATTTTAATTTTAGTTGAATTCTAATTGCACAATTAAGCAATTATGTAATCAATTAATAACACAATGAATCAGTGTTTGATGTACCCAGAACGCGCTCGCCTATTCCGCCGAGAGCTTGATAAGCCTTGTCAAACTTGACGTGCCAGTCCGTTGTGAGTGGCAACAATTGACCGTTGACTTCAATGAATTTACAGCGATCTATTATCCTCTCCGGTGCACCCTTCATTACAAGAAGATTTTCTCCAGGATAGTCAGCCGACGCGTGGATGGATAGCTACAATCCAAATTGTCAGGGCCGACTCGAATAAAAGAACTTTTGTACTTGTAAACGAGAGAGGAAACCTAACCGAAATTGAAAGAGCTGTATCTGCTTATTATGCTGCACAGTCCTAGTATGGGTGGCAAAAACTAGTGATTAGTTTTTTTAGTTAACTTAAAATTAACCATTAAGGATTCTCAGTTGAGCTTCTTTTAGCCTCGACACCATGACTTTTTCAAATTATAGTTTATTAATTGGCACGTTTAGTTTTGTTGTTTTTGTCAACTAAAAAAATGAAATTCACCAAATTACTCACATACAGTTTTAGCTTTTAGCTTTAGCTTGACTTAGCTTTTCTTAGTTTTTTTAATCATAAGCCTTATTTGAGACCGTTTTGGCCTATATACCTGATATTTGTTGGTGGAGTTAAAAGGAATTTCTGCGATTTTCGGGTTTTTCGCTCGGGCATCCACCGTGTTGCCGATGTTTACCTCGGTAAACTTCAACAGCGCCGACTCGGAGGCATCACCGACCGTCTCGCGTTTCATCATCATCAGCTGTTCCTGATCGGGCTTGAAGATGGCTCGGTTGCAGAGAGTTGCGCAGCGAACCAACGCCTTCAGGGTGACTGCGGTCATCTCCAGTTTATTCTCTGGAACCATGGTTAAAGTTGTATACAGTAAATGTCTCACAAATGAATTTCCCTAGAGACGTTAAAAGTTATAAATACCCAGACAACTAGTTTTTATAGTCAACTAAACATTAGCTAGTACATACGTTCTTAGTTTCGTTAGATAATGACTTATAACTTTAAAATCTACTGTATTTGTATTTGTAAACTGAAACTTCTAAATTATTTCTAAAAGTATTAGCAAATTTTTAGTTCAGCCTATCTAGTTTTGTGTGATCCTCAAACGGGCCCACGGATGGACCTACTGCTCTGATCTTCCGATGTGTCGCACTCCCAGATTTTGTCCTCCGTCCACAGATGTGCTACCGTCATGCGGTTCTGGGTGAGGGTTCCGGTTTTGTCCGAGCAAATGACGGAGGTTGAGCCGAGCGTTTCCACAGCCGAAAGGTTCTTAATCAGACAATTCATTCCGGCCATCCGCTTCGCGGTCAAGGCTAGCGCAACCTGTCAACCCAATACTATAAAAATCATGCTATACATTTTAGCAGCTAATAGGCATTTTCCGTTTACGACTTCCGGTACTGCTCAACTCGAATGAGGTTATCATTGAGAGAGAATTTCCTCGAGGGAGTTACGATGATAGCGTAAGATACGGAAACAAAAATGGAATCATGATGTGTATACAAGGGATGGAATGACAAACCGTGTGCCCGAAGAATGAGCCAGTATACGCAAAGCAAAGACTGCAATCGGTTGCACGGATGGACGGACGAGCGGACGGATTGACGGACGAAGAGAAGGGTGGAGAGAAGGACAGACGGAAGGACGGACTGACGAATTGACGAAAGGACAAGCGGACAGACCGGCAAAACCAGGTGGCCGGCTAGCGGACTGGCGGAAAAATAGGCAAACGGATGGATAAATGGATGGACGGACGGACGGGCGGACAGACGTACGAACAGTCCAAAGGAAGGACATAATGCGAATAGACGAATGGTTGAGGAAAGATATGAAAGGCCAATCCGTGACATGCATGCCAAATGAAGAGGTGAACAGCCAAGCAATTCACCGTACGAGCAGACGAAACCCAGAACAAAATACTGATATCAAAACAATTCCTAGCCCAACGGTATATCCTAGCAATATATTTTTGAATCGCCCTTGTTTTCCATTGACCACACAGTATAAGTGTGTCACGTCATCAAGAAATGTCTTACCGTTGTTGCCGGTAGTATTCCTTCCGGTACGTTGGCCACAACGATTCCAATCAGCGCAACGATTGCATTCAGGACGGTCATACCAGCCGATCCGCCGCCGCCTTGGCCCATTTTGATGATGAAGAGAATAAGACCCATCCCGCCGGCAAGGTAGCTCATCAGATGGACGAACCGTGACATTTCGATGGCCAACGGTGTTATATCGCTCTCCACCGTCGAAGCCAGCTTGGCGATCCTGCCCATTGTTGTCCGTTCCCCGGTCCGGATGACAATACCGACGGCGCTGCCTTCTACAGCGTAGGTTGAGAAAAATGCCAAATTCTTGGACTCAAGAGGATTTTCGTTGGTGCCCTCCACTGTCCTGCTGAGGGGCTCCGACTCACCGGTCAGGGACGCCATGTCAACCTACATTTTAGCAGTCCGGTGAGTTTTAGTCTAATTCGCTTCAGTGTAGCTTAGTTTAACTAAATTCATGTAAATTTAGTTCAACTTAGTTTACGTAATTGAAATCAATTGATAAATTGATGAAATTAATTTATTGTAGTTCAGTTAATTAAATTTGGATAAAATAGATTTAGTCACATTAAAAATGGTGTAGTTTAATTTAGTTAAATTTAAATCAGTATAGTTTAGTTAAATTTAGTTATTTTGGCTTAGCTTTAATTTTAGTGAAGTTTAGTTTGGTTTAGAATTCGAAGCTTTAAATTAGTTGATTTTACAATTTTGTTCAGTTTCATGTATTGTAGTGTAGTATACTATTTTTAACT
Source organism: Hypsibius dujardini (assembly GCA_001579985.1). Classification (NCBI taxonomy): domain Eukaryota; kingdom Metazoa; phylum Tardigrada; class Eutardigrada; order Parachela; family Hypsibiidae; genus Hypsibius; species Hypsibius dujardini. The sequence continues at coordinate 3,514 of LRSR01004687.1, read as the reverse complement.
TAGTTTGCAGTGCAGTGTTGTTAACACGGTTTGCATTAGTATACTGTATGATACCGCATTTGTGTGAGTGCTTGTCTTGAGCAGCGTCATTGAGAGTACCATGTCACTAAGGATGATGTTCGCTTACTTTAAGACCTCTGTTCTCCACAATGCGGATATCCGCGGGGATCTTATCGCCGGCTTTGAGTTCGACTATATCACCGACCACCAACTCGGTTGCCGTTACGGCCATCTTTTGCCCGTTGCGAACAGCTGCGTAAACAGAATTAAAAAAATGTTAACCATGCTTAAGAAGGAAAAGTGACTTGCTACCAAACCGTGTTTTATGTGTGTTTTTTTACTCAGCCTGAAAGAAAAAACTAAAAGTTACTAAAAATTGATTGGGAAAGAAACCAAAACAAAAACCAGGCAAATAAATTCGACTAAAATTAAAAAAGCATGGAAATTGATTTTTGTGGACTAACAAATCTAATTGGCTGACTAATTGTAGTTTTGTCATCAATGTCCATCCCTGTCTGCCTGGTCATGAGTAAGGAGTTATCGGTCTGAAAGAAAGCTGGGTAAGACGAACATACCTGCAGCGAACTGGGGGGCCATTTTCATGAAAGAGTTCATGATACTGGCGGACTTTGACTGCTGCATGAATGAAAAGGTTCCGGTGATGAAAACCACCACAATCAACACAATTCCGAGCACCAACTACAAAGGCGTAGAAACATAAGCTCCCATTTGATTGATCTACCGAAGCGCAGTTAAGTTGCCATTGCCCCTCACATTGTCGCTCGGAGTGTTCGGCTGCAGATTGCTCTGGACTCCCCATGCCAGAATGGACAGTATGCCGCCGATCCAAAGCAGCAACGAAAAGCCTTGAGTCATTTCAGCGACCCACAATAACCACAAGGGTGTCTGCTTTTTAGCGGGCAATTGATTCGGCCCGTCCCGAATCAATCGATGAGTGACAGTTTCATCATTCAAACCCTTAAGATACGTTTTACAATTAGGGGTAATGGACGGAAAACAAGCATTTAATCGCAAATGTTAGGCTCACTGATTCAACAGAAACTTCCAGATGCAAGCATAACTGATCAACTGTCATTAGATGCTCGTCCTGCAATTAGAAGCTAATTTGCATGTGCACCATACATACGGCGTCTGTCTGTCTGTTTGTCTGTTTGTTTGTTTGTCTCTCATTTTGTTTGCGTGTTAATATACCATGACGACTTCCTTCTTGAGGTCATTCAATTTATCAACCTCCTTCTGGCGTTCATTCGCTTGAGCTACAACATGCCGTGTCTGATGGACGGTTTGTCGTCGTTCCTTCCATTTTTCGTGCGCCTGCTTTTTGGAGCTTTTATCAAAAGCCACGGCCGGTTTGTCGAGTATACTGCCACGCCGCCCGCCGCCACCGCCGCCACCGAGTGACCCACCGGTCGGATAAACCCTATTCATGCTGGCCGGGTCGGGTTTTTTGGCGTTAAATGGATTTTTCTCTGCAGGGGATTGGTCTTTTTGGGGATCTAGAAGAGGGGTTGTGTTGGATGGTACACTCTGCAAATTTTCAGGCCGATAACTTAATTTTGGAAACCGTGTGAGATATCGAAGTCAACCTACGCTTTCAGGACCATCCGGCATCCTTCAACTCATGTGGACTTTCACCCAAACTTGTGGGGCTAGGCTAGCCTCACAGCTCGGTGCTTACAAGTGAATAAATCAGAATTCTTCCCCTGTTTTATTGATCCGTTGGTCAGATTAACTGGTTGCTCGTCAGCCTTGGGATTGCGAGTATAAGCAAACTGGTACTTTAGATGAATCAGACACGACATCCAAGAGGGTTTATGTTTTCAGCAAATCGAAACTATCGTTTGTTCAACTAGTTTTGTCAGGAAGACGTCTACAGAAAATACTCGTTCACGTTGCTGAGTGCAAACTCATTGTGGGTTGAACTTGCAGTGATTAATGCAACTACACATACTAGTACATGACCAGAACCTTGAGCTGACTTATTTAACGCCAAGTTTAAGCCCTGGACTAAACATTGGGTAATTCTCGGTCATACTAGGGTTTCGGCTATACTAGGTCGTTGTAAGTACAGATTTAAACGACGAATTAAAAATCTCTAAAATCCGGCAGACAACGCGGTAAGAACCCGCAACACCTCATCCGGCTGACTTGATGTCATGAAGAACATGTCTGTGTTTTTGTTTGAGTTTGTGGCTGTGTCTGTGTCTATGTTTGTATCTGTGTCTGTGACTGTATTTGTGTCCGTGTCTGTGTCTGTGACTGTGTCTGTGTTTGGGTTTGTGCAATAGGCCTGTCACTCTCTATATCAGACTGTTCTTCTTTATCATATTTTCTCCTGCTACCTATAGTCAGACGTGTGGCATAATTGTCGTTAGTGTGTTGTGCAAATGGGCACGACTTTGAGTCCGGGCAAGTAATACTGGATACTAAGACTAGCCAAAAAGCGCACTGCCTTTATGGGCATTGCCGTGACGAAACATGCAACGCGTTCTTTCTCGTACTTCAAGCCACCGTTTGCATTGCAGCTTCTGCTGGACATGTGAACTTGCTTATTATTAACATATATCCATGCAATCCGTATGAAAAAGGTTATGCACATTCGGGACCAGATTAATACTAATAATAATTATTATTTTTATTGTTAATATAGTGATGTTTCGGAATGTAGAAGTACTTATACAGCGTAATGTAATATAATTCTGAGTGCAAATTGAAATATTATAATTTCATAACCTGGCGTTCTCATTAGGCCGTAAGAACGCTTTGGCATGTCCGTACGCTTGCATAGTTCTTCTCAGATTTTTGTCTTGATCCCATTGGATCCCGTCTACGATGGAAATTTCTGAAACGCTCCACGTGTTTCGTCTCATTTACCGGGTGCGGGAATGCTTTTAGCACTGACTTCTTTCAGTTGTTACTACTTGAAAATGATATAAATTACCATAATGAAGAAAACACAAAAAGATAAGAAATTCAGTTCTAAGACAGATAAAAAAGAGAGACTATTCAACATACCCACCGCCTCTTGCTCCATGCGTCGAACTCGGGACAGCCAGACGTCGATACTGGCCTGAATCGCCTCCTGCGAAATCTTCCAAGTGGCGACCGAGTGCCGATTATGTTCCAAATAGAGTAGTCCAGCGAGTTCAAATCCGGGCTATTGGGCGCTTATTTTAGTTGGGAATGAAGGAGGAAAGTTCTTCCTCCAGAAACTCTTGGACGAAGTCCGCGGTGTGGCAGGGCGCTTTATCCTGATAGAATTTGTTTCTTCGCCTTATTCATATGACCAGGATCGTCGCCGCCGTCACAAAAAAACGCCCGCAAAAACTATTTTAGTGAAGGGTATTTTTCGGAAACGTCCAAAACTCCCTCAAGGGGCGGATCAGTCTGAAGTCCTTACCGTAGCAGCGTTTATTCTGGTAATTGAAGTGTTTTTTATGGTGACGTAACACTCGTCGACGAAAAGGAAACCCGGAATGTCGATCCCCCGGAA